>JAPQNM010000026.1:2838193-2853193 GCA_029783475.1 Metacarcinus magister
TCCAGCACTGCAACACTCCAACACTGCAACATCCAACACTGCAACACTGCAACACTCCAACACTCCAACACTGCAACACGCAACACTCCAACACTCCAACACTGCAACACTGCAACACTCCAACACTGCAACACTCCAACACTCCAACACTCCAACACTCCAACACTCCAACACTCCAACACTGCAACACTGCAACACTGCAACACTCCAACACTGCAACACTGCAACACTGCAACACTCCAACACTCCAACACTCCAACACTCCAACACTCCAACACTCCAACACTCCAACACTCCAACACTCCAACACTCCAACACTCCAACACTCCAACACTGCAACACTGCAACACTCCAACACTCCAACACTCCAACACTCCAACACTGCAACACTCCAACACTCCAACACTGCAACACTGCAACACTGCAACACTCCAACACTCCAACACTGCAACACTCCAACACTCCAACACTCCAACACTGCAACACTGCAACACTCCAACACTGCAACACTCCAACACTCCAACACTCCAACACTCCAACACTCCAACACTGCAACACTCCAACACTCCAACACTCCAACACTGCAACACTGCAACACTCCAACACTGCAACACTCCAACACTGCAACACTCCAACACTCCAACACTCCAACACTGCAACACTGCAACACTCCAACACTGCAACACTCCAACACTCCAACACTGCAACACTGCAACACTCCAACACTCCAACACTCCAACACTGCAACACTCCAACACTCCAACACTCCAACACTCCAACACTCCAACACTCCAACACTCCAACACTCCAACACTGCAACACTGCAACACTCCAACACTCCAACACTCCAACACTGCAACACTCCAACACTGCAACACTCCAACACTGCAACACTCCAACACTCCAACACTCCAACACTGCAACACTGCAACACTCCAACACTCCAACACTCCAACACTGCAACACTGCAACACTCCAACACTGCAACACTCCAACACTGCAACACTCCAACACTCCAACACTCCAACACTGCAACACTGCAACACTCCAACACTGCAACACTCCAACACTCCAACACTGCAACACTGCAACACTCCAACACTGCAACACTCCAACACTGCAACACTCCAACACTGCAACACTCCAACACTCCAACACTCCAACACTGCAACACTGCAACACTCCAACACTCCAACACTGCAACACTCCAACACTGCAACACTGCAACACTGCAACACTCCAACACTCCAACACTGCAACACTGCAACACTCCAACACTCCAACACTCCAACACTGCAACACTCCAACACTGCAACACTGCAACACTGCAACACTCCAACACTCCAACACTCCAACACTCCAACACTGCAACACTCCAACACTGCAACACTCCAACACTCCAACACTCCAACACTCCAACACTGCAACACTCCAACACTCCAACACTCCAACACTCCAACACTGCAACACTCCAACACTCCAACACTGCAACACTGCAACACTCCAACACTGCAACACTCCAACACTCCAACACTGCAACACTGCAACACTCCAACACTCCAACACTGCAACACTCCAACACTCCAACACTGCAACACTGCAACACTCCAACACTCCAACACTGCAACACTCCAACACTGCAACACTCCAACACTGCAACACTGCAACACTCCAACACTCCAACACTCCAACACTGCAACACTCCAACACTCCAACACTGCAACACTCCAACACTGCAACACTCCAACACTGCAACACTCCAACACTCCAACACTCCAACACTCCAACACTGCAACACTCCAACACTCCAACACTCCAACACTCCAACACTGCAACACTCCAACACTGCAACACTCCAACACTGCAACACTCCAACACTGCAACACTCCAACACTGCAACACTCCAACACTGCAACACTCCAACACTCCAACACTCCAACACTCCAACACTCCAACACTCCAACACTGCAACACTCCAACACTGCAACACTCCAACACTCCAACACTCCAACACTGCAACACTCCAACACTCCAACACTCCAACACTCCAACACTGCAACACTGCAACACTCCAACACTCCAACACTCCAACACTCCAACACTCCAACACTCCAACACTGCAACACTCCAACACTCCAACACTCCAACACTGCAACACTCCAACACTCCAACACTCCAACACTCCAACACTCCAACACTCCAACACTCCAACACTCCAACACTCCAACACTGCAACACTCCAACACTCCAACACTCCAACACTGCAACACTCCAACACTGCAACACTCCAACACTCCAACACTCCAACACTGCAACACTCCAACACTCCAACACTCCAACACTCCAACACTCCAACACTCCAACACTCCAACACTCCAACACTCCAACACTGCAACACTCCAACACTGCAACACTCCAACACTCCAACACTCCAACACTGCAACACTCCAACACTCCAACACTGCAACACTCCAACACTCCAACACTCCAACACTCCAACACTGCAACACTCCAACACTCCAACACTGCAACACTCCAACACTCCAACACTCCAACACTCCAACACTCCAACACTCCAACACTCCAACACTGCAACACTGCAACACTCCAACACTCCAACACTCCAACACTCCAACACTCCAACACTCCAACACTCCAACACTCCAACACTGCAACACTCCAACACTCCAACACTCCAACACTCCAACACTCCAACACTCCAACACTCCAACACTCCAACACTCCAACACTGCAACACTCCAACACTGCAACACTCCAACACTCCAACACTCCAACACTCCAACACTCCAACACTCCAACACTCCAACACTGCAACACTCCAACACTCCAACACTCCAACACTGCAACACTGCAACACTCCAACACTCCAACACTCCAACACTCCAACACTCCAACACTCCAACACTCCAACACTGCAACACTGCAACACTGCAACACTCCAACACTCCAACACTCCAACACTGCAACACTGCAACACTCCAACACTCCAACACTCCAACACTCCAACACTCCAACACTGCAACACTGCAACACTCCAACACTCCAACACTCCAACACTGCAACACTCCAACACTCCAACACTCCAACACTGCAACACTCCAACACTGCAACACTCCAACACTCCAACACTCCAACACTGCAACACTCCAACACTGCAACACTGCAACACTGCAACACTCCAACACTCCAACACTGCAACACTCCAACACTCCAACACTCCAACACTGCAACACTCCAACACTCCAACACTCCAACACTGCAACACTGCAACACTCCAACACTCCAACACTGCAACACTCCAACACTCCAACACTCCAACACTGCAACACTCCAACACTGCAACACTCCAACACTCCAACACTCCAACACTCCAGCACTGCAACACTCCAACACTCCAACACTCCAACACTGCAACACTCCAACACTGCAACACTCCAACACTCCAACACTCCAACACTCCAACACTCCAACACTGCAACACTCCAACACTCCAACACTGCAACACTGCAACACTGCAACACTCAACACTCCAACACTGCAACACTCCAACACTGCAACACTCAACACTCCAACACTCCAACACTGCAACACTCCAACACTCCAACACTCCAACACTCCAACACTCCAACACTCCAACACTCCAACACTCCAACACTGCAACACTCCAACACTCCAACACTCCAACACTCCAACACTCCAACACTCCAACACTGCAACACTCCAACACTCCAACACTCCAACACTGCAACACTCCAACACTCCAACACTCCAACACTGCAACACTCCAACACTGCAACACTCCAACACTCCAACACTCCAACACTCCAACACTGCAACACTCCAACACTCCAACACTCCAACACTCCAACACTGCAACACTCCAACACTCCAACACTGCAACACTCCAACACTCCAACACTCCAACACTGCAACACTCCAACACTGCAACACTCCAACACTCCAACACTCCAACACTCCAACACTGCAACACTCCAACACTCCAACACTGCAACACTCCAACACTCCAACACTCCAACACTCCAACACTCCAACACTCCAACACTCCAACACTGCAACACTCCAACACTCCAACACTCCAACACTCCAACACTGCAACACTGCAACACTGCAACACTCCAACACTGCAACACTCCAACACTCCAACACTCCAACACTGCAACACTGCAACACTGCAACACTCCAACACTCCAACACTCCAACACTGCAACACTGCAACACTCCAACACTCCAACACTCCAACACTCCAGCACTGCAACACTCCAACACTGCAACACTCCAACACTGCAACACTGCAACACTCCAACACTCCAACACTGCAACACTGCAACACTCCAACACTCCAACACTGCAACACTGCAACACTCCAACACTGCAACACTCCAACACTCCAACACTCCAACACTCCAACACTCCAACACTCCAACACTGCAACACTGCAACACTGCAACACTCCAACACTGCAACACTGCAACACTCCAACACTCCAACACTCCAACACTCCAGCACTGCAACACTCCAACACTCCAACACTCCAACACTCCAACACTCCAACACTCCAACATCCAACACTGCAACACTCCAACACTCCAACACTCCAACACTGCAACACTCCAACACTCCAACACTGCAACACTGCAACACTCCAACACTGCAACACTCCAACACTCCAACACTGCAACACTCCAACACTGCAACACTGCAACACTCCAACACTGCAACACTCCAACACTCCAACACTGCAACACTGCAACACTCCAACACTGCAACACTCCAACACTCCAACACTGCAACACTGCAACACTCCAACACTGCAACACTGCAACACTCCAACACTGCAACACTCCAACACTGCAACACTGCAACACTGCAACACTCCAACACTGCAACACTCCAACACTGCAACACTCCAACACTGCAACACTCCAACACTGCAACACTGCAACACTCCAACACTCCAACACTCCAACACTCCAACACTGCAACACTCCAACACTGCAACACTCCAACACTCCAACACTCCAACACTCCAACACTCCAACACTCCAACACTCCAACACTCCAACACTGCAACACTCCAACACTGCAACACTCCAACACTGCAACACTCCAACACTCCAACACTCCAACACTGCAACACTGCAACACTCCAACACTCCAACACTCCAACACTCCAACACTCCAACACTGCAACACTCCAACACTCCAACACTCCAACACTGCAACACTCCAACACTCCAACACTCCAACACTCCAACACTCCAACACTCCAACACTGCAACACTCCAACACTCCAACACTGCAACACTCCAACACTCCAACACTCCAACACTCCAACACTGCAACACTCCAACACTCCAACACTCCAACACTCCAACACTCCAACACTCCAACACTCCAACACTGCAACACTGCAACACTCCAACACTCCAACACTCCAACACTGCAACACTCCAACACTCCAACACTCCAACACTCCAACACTCCAACACTCCAACACTGCAACACTCCAACATCCAACACTCCAACACTGCAACACTGCAACACTGCAACACTGCAACACTCCAACACTCCAACACTCCAACACTGCAACACTCCAACACTGCAACACTGCAACACTCCAACACTCCAACACTCCAACACTGCAACACTCCAACACTGCAACACTGCAACACTCCAACACTCCAACACTCCAACACTGCAACACTCCAACACTCCAACACTCCAACACTCCAACACTCCAACACTGCAACACTCCAACACTGCAACACTCCAACACTCCAACACTCCAACACTCCAACACTCCAACACTGCAACACTCAGCACTGCAACACTGCAACACTCCAACACTCCAACACTCCAACACTCCAACACTCCAACACTCCAACACTCCAACACTCCAACACTCCAACACTGCAACACTCCAGCACTGCAACACTGCAACACTCCAACACTCCAACACTCCAACACTCCAACACTCCAACACTCCAACACTCCAGCACTGCAACACTCCAACACTCCAACACTCCAGCACTGCAACACTGCAACACTCCAACACTCCAACACTCCAGCACTGCAACACTCCAACACTCCAACACTGCAACACTCCAACACTGCAACACTCCAACACTCCAACACTCCAACACTCCAACACTCCAACACTGCAACACTGCAACACTCCAACACTCCAACACTCCAACACTGCAACACTGCAACACTCCAACACTGCAACACTGCAACACTGCAACACTCCAACACTCCAACACTCCAACACTGCAACACTGCAACACTGCAACACTCCAACACTGCAACACTCCAACACTGCAACACTCCAACACTGCAACACTCCAACACTGCAACACTGCAACACTCCAACACTGCAACACTGCAACACTGCAACACTCCAACACTCCAACACTCCAACACTGCAACACTGCAACACTCCAACACTCCAACACTGCAACACTGCAACACTGCAACACTCCAACACTGCAACATCAACACTCCAACACTGCAACACTGCAACACTGCAACACTGCAACACTCCAACACTCCAACACTGCAACACTCCAACACTGCAACACTGCAACACTGCAACACTCCAACACTGCAACACTGCAACACTGCAACACTGCAACACTCAACACTCCAACACTGCAACACTGCAACACTCCAACACTCCAACACTGCAACACTCCAACACTGCAACACTGCAACACTCCAACACTCCAACACTGCAACACTGCAACACTCCAACACTGCAACACTCCAACACTGCAACACTCCAACACTGCAACACTCCAACAGTGCAACACTGCAACACTGCAACACTGCAACACTCCAACACTGCAACACTCCAACACTGCAACACTGCAACACTCCAACACTGCAACACTCCAACACTGCAACACTCCAACACTGCAACACTCCAATACTGCAACACTCCAACAGTGCAACACTGCAAAACTGCAACACTGCAACACTCCAACACTGCAACACTCCAACACTGCAACACTGCAACACTCCAACACTGCAACACTCCAACACTGCAACACTGCAACACTGCAACACTCCAACACTGCAACACTGCAACACTCCAACACTGCAACACTGCAACACTCCAACACTGCAACACTGCAACACTGCAACACTCCAACACTGCAATACTCAACACTGCAACATTCCTACTTGGCTCACTCCGAGAAAGAAGAACATATAATGAAAGTTTGAGTGAGTAGAGGCTGCCGTGAACTTTCTATTTTGAAGACAAGATCAATACGGCAGATGTTTCGTCATACTTTGAGTGGGAAGAAACGTGTGTGCAGTGTTATCAGTTGGATGAATAAAAAATAACTAACAACACATGGATTGTAGAGGAAGACTGTGTGGATTTCAACAGGACTACACCTCACCACAACGGAAGGGGCTAGATCTAGGAAAAGCGAGTTTGTATGTGATGTAATAATTGCACGTTAATTGAGTGTGGTAGGCGTGTATGTGTTTCCCAGTCTGAGGTGAAGGGTGGTAAGGGAAAAGAACCGTGATATGATTGGATGGTAGTGATGATGTACAGATAACAGGAAGCACAAGGGAGCCTGAGAGACAGCTTAATGCAAACGCAGCTTCCGCACCATTAGTGGGAAGAATTTTGTGAGTGTAGTAAGGAAGTGGTTGACGTGATATGTTCCCGCCGGGGATTATGATCCATACCGCAGGATATTTCTGCCAGGACACAGGGATTATTGCATCAGCGTCTTAGGGGTTGAACTTCACTTTAATGGAAAGAAAGGACGGAAAACCTGGACTAATGCCTGGAGACAAAGGGACGGTCTGACGCTATTTAGGTCAGCTGAAGAAAAAAAAAGTACCGCGTTGCTCACTCTCTGGGTTGCAGATAAAGTTTGTGACAATGAACAGCTCGCCTGATCCGGCTGGAAGGAGGCAACGGAAGGGGAAACGAGTGTATAGTGCTCGGGAGGGAGTGCGGACACAGCCAGTGAGGAAAAGTGATAAAGCGGCCTAGACAGGAGCAGTGTGGTGCGCAGGACGTATAAAAACAAGGGGAAGGCGCGGCAGCCAACCTGCTGTAGGAGGTGCTCTTTAAGGCGAAGAGACTCACGGCCGACGAGATGGATTGTCCGAGTTTGTGAATCCGTTCCGTTGATGCGTTGGAGGAGGAGGAGGAGGAGGAAGAAGAGGAGGTGCAGGGTCAAGGGGTGAGTGGAGGTCTTGTTGGTATTGATCAACGCAGCCAAACACTCTACTTAGCCGTAATTACAGTGGTTCGCCCGCAAGGGAATGGTGCTATCGTGAGAATTTTCACTCGTGTAAGAGAACAAAAGTGGGGCAAATGGAGCTGAAAGAACATGAACCCGAAAAAAGAAAATTCCGTCCCGAGGAGCATGTGAGTGCAGCTCGTGGTGGAGTGATGGTCACAGGCCCGAAGGTCCACTACTTGAGCCGCGGCGGCGATCAATGGCGGTAGGCGGCGGGGCGGCCAGCCTCCAGCCCTCCTGCTGGACCAGGTGTACGCCCATGGCTCCTTTGGGTCACTCAGCGTGAAACTGAGGCTTTCAAACATGCACATTCTACTATTCTACTGGGGCAGTGAGGGAACATATAGATCCATAGATAGATAGATAGATAGATAGACATATAGATAGATAGATAGTTGATACAAAATTTTTTCTTGAATCTGCATTTTTTTCCACGCATGTACACGTGTGTGTGTGTGTGTGTGTGTGTGTGTGTGTGTGTGTGTGTGTGTGTGTATGTGTGTGTGTGTGTCTGTGTCTGTCTGTGTGTGTGTGTGTGTGTGTGTGTGTGTGTGTGTGTGTGTGTGTGTGTATGTGTGTGTGTGTGTGTGTGTGTGTGTGTGTGTGTGTGTGTATGTGTGTGTGTGTGTGTGTGTGTGTGTGTGTGTGTGTGTGTGTGTGTGTGTGTGTGTGTCTGTGTGTGTGTGTGTGTGTATATATATATATATATATATATATATATATATATATATATATCACAAACACACACACACACACACACACACACACACACACACACACACACACACACACACACACATACAGTATGTCAGCTTAATAACACTTTACCTCCATACTGAACACCATCATTACTGTCCTTGTCCATGTAATAATCATGAAGGGGAGTCCTTGTATGCCTTCCCCTTGCTCGCACCAAATCCAGTCTCTGGTGAAGACAGTGCTCGCCAACACAGTGCAATGAGTGGTAGACGCGTGCACTTGTGGAATCATCATGCAGGTCGGATCCAAAAGAGGTGCCCTTCAACCCGCACGGTCCACTGTACTGCCTGCACCTGCACAAATTGAATCCTGGAGTGCAGACCGCAAGTGGCGGCCAATCGTGCACCATCAAAGAGGAGCACAAGCGCCCTGCGTACCGTCCTGCCTCCTACTCTGTCTCCCTATCCTTGGGGACTCGAGGTTCCTCTCCATACTTTTCCTTCCGCTTACATCTACCTTTCCTCTCCTTCCTTCCTCTTGTTTCCCTAACTCTCCTTCCTTACTCTACCCTTTGTTCGTCTTCCCATCTTCCTGTTTCCTCCACACACACACACACACACACACACACACACACACACACACACACACACACACACACACACACACACACACACACACACACATTCTTACTGTGACTGTGGCATTTCTTTCAATATCTTTAAATATCTCCAAAAAATGTACGCTTAATTTTACTCTTGGTCTTGCATTTCGATGCCACCAATTTTGATCATTGTCATCACTGAATTTTAAATCTTTCACCGGTCCACATTATGTAGATTATTTGTTTTCCCTGTGTGTCCTAAAATGTTTTTGCTCAATTATAGCTGTTATCAAAATTCCTTCTAATGAAGCTTTAATGATGTGCTTGATATTCACCCACAAAATGTTTATAGGCCTAATAGAATCATTGTATTTTCTTCCAAGTTTTGCCTCCATATTGACACCTTATCTGATATAACTTTTCCTGTCAACATTCACTTTCCTTCCTACTCGAAGCTTCCTTACACCTCGTCTGTCACAGAATATTAATCCTGTTCGTAATGGCATTAATGAAGTTTGTATTATTATTGCTATAGATATAGTGTATTTCCAATGTATCGTCGTGAACGGTTTATATCCTCTCATTATGTATCTTATCTTCAGTATCTTTCTTGCAGACCTGTTACCTATGTGTCTGATTTGCATTTTTATCTTCCTAAACCTACCAATAGAGAGTCTCATTTTGCTCCCTTTTCTTTCCCACTTACTCTTTTCTTACTGACTGGCGATCACTCGAACTCGAAATCAAATGATATTTACATTTCATACGTAAGTACCAAAAAACATGCCACAGAACACCTAACCTCTGTTCGTTCTGTTTGTGTTTAATTTGACTGAAACTCTTGTGGTCTACAGTGCCTTTTTTTCTCCATCTTCAAATTTGAACCAACATTCCACACAGATGTTCGCTGTTTTTATCTTTTATTCTTACCAATTCACCAGCTTCCCCTTATACAATAAACACTCTCTGACTGTCTTTTACTAATATTATACTGGAAATCTTAATATTCAATACTCAATACTAATATAAGTCTGCTCTCATGGCAGTGGGCATTGTGAATCGTCTCCATCACTCAACAAGAACTGTCTCTACGGGGAAATACAAGCCACAAAGAAATGTTTAACAGGCAGCTCGCCAGACCGCCGTCATTTAACAGATTGTGTTCAGTTCCTCACACTTCGCTGCAATATTACGCATTTATCACTTTTTCTCCTATGGTCACTTTTCTGCTAATCCTCGCTGACTGAGTGCATTCCTTCTATCACACGCGTCCAGTTTCATCCTGCAAATGCCAAAGTGAATTAGTATCCTTATTTTTTCTCATATTCATAAATTCTTGAATTTTGCTTCTTCTGTTTCTCTCCTTCCTTCATTACATTGGTTTAACAGGTGGGCATCAAGGCAGCGTGGGATCTACACTTTCCTCACTCCTACACACGCACCCAACTGGAGGTTCCATACACAAGGGAAGGAAGGAATTAAAGGGAAACAGACCACTGCACCAGAACCACACGTCGCTCTGACCGTGAAACATTTTTATTTCCTTTCACTGCATGAATAAAAGATGAACGTATGTCCCAGTAACGAAATAGTCTAATAATCATATCTTGTTCTCTATAAAAAGCAGTACACACTATTTTGAACTCCTTTCGTAGAACTATGATGTACATGAAAGTCTTTAACAAATTCTCTTGATTCATAGAGACTCGTGAAAAAACCGTCTCACAAGTTCTCATGGTACAGTATTGATTTGTAAATTGATTGATTGAATTTTGAAAGCAAATCATTCAATCAGTCACAGAAAAGATCGCCTTCCTCATTTTCAATTTTTATCATACGACTTCGTTAACCTCGAGAAGTTTCACGTCACCTCCAAAAATAAAACTGTTTTGCAGGTCATTTGACACACTCCTTCAGGCTCCTTCATGCCTTTTGTCGAACAGCGTTTTACAGACTTTTCCAACTTAATTCTTTTCCCTAAGTTACTGACCAGTTTGGTGCAGCGTAAAGGAGAGAGAGTGCGTGTAAGTGTTTGATAACCGGAAAATCAATTACAATGAGGCAATCGATCCATCCTTGTGTCAGCCACGTGAAGTGTTCGGCAGGACACTCAGGCGATGCGTTGTGCTGCACGCTTTGTTCAATGCATTCATAGGGTCGAGTTGATCTTTTTTCAACATTTGTCTGACATTCTTGTGTAATAAAATGTTGCAACTTTTACTTGCTGATACAAAGGTACAATGTGTCACTTATTGCAACACATAAAGTGATATGTGTCCATGCTGTAGACTCGTTTCGAAAGAAAGAAGGAAAGAAAGATAAAAGAAAAAGCATCACAAATATTAAAACATACTTTTATTCACGTATTGAAAAGTGTATCTAGTTAATTGAACTGACACAAATGTTAAAGACCTCAATGTCAAGTTGCATTTGCAGGCAGCGTGAAAGAGCTCAATAGTGAAAGAGCCTCCCAATCTTTTTTTTCTTGCAAGGAAAAAAAAATCAACTGAAGTTCAAAGACACGTTTTTTCCACCCTGAAGGGCCTTTTGACTTAAGAAAAAGACTAGTTTTTCTCTTAGCAATGCAGGTGAGTCTTTATCATCAATTATTTAAGCTAACGCCCATGGAGATGCCAGGCCAGCGGCTCCTACAACTCAACGAGGCGATAGTTTAAGGAGAGAAACATTTGTCTCGCTCTTCATAAAAGCAATCCTTTCATACACGTTCTAGTACAATAATCCACAACTTTATACCCTCTAATACAGTTACGTGTACGCTTTTACAATTACTACTTTACGATTTTAGTCAGTTATGTATGACCTTACACAGTTACATATGTGCTCCAATACAATTAACAGTTCTAACAGTTACGTATACTTCCATGCAGTTATCCAGATTTATGTATTCTAGCTAAACAATTTATCCATAGTTAAGTCTACGCCCTAAGACAGTTATTTATACTTACCAGGATGGATTTGGATATGCTTAAAGACAGTTAGATATACATGTATACACTCCAAGACAGTTACGCAGAAATCTAATTATGCATTCTAATTTTGTTATCTACATCTATAAGTTCTGTTACTATTATCCAATTTTACTTATAAGCTCCAACACATGTATCCGTAATTATACAACGTTCCAGTTCAGTTATCCTTGTGTCCGCCACACTTGCCTCAGTCATCAGTGGTACAACGGAACTTAATCATCTCAAAGTACCGCCTCAAGGTCACCTCGTCGTTCTTTTTTTTTTTACCTGTTTTTGTGTAGTGGATTCAGTCAATTTTTGCTCTCTGTGTGACGGGGATGTGCAGCTGTGTGACGGTAATGTGCAGCTGTGTGACGGTAATGTGCAGCTGTGTGACGGGGATGTGCAGCTGTGTGACGGTAATATGCAGCTGTGTGACGGTAATATGCAGCTGTGTGACGGGGATGTGCAGCTGTGTGACGGTAATGTGCAGCTGTGTGACGGTAATGTGCAGCTGTGTGACGGTAATGTGCAGCTGTGTGACGGGGATGTGCAGCTGTGTGACGGTAATGTGAAGCTGCCTTACAGTTGTCATTCTTCTTGATCGTTTTACTGACCTTTGTCCTTCCTTTTTGTTTTATCCTTCCGCATGTGTTTATTTGTGTTGTATATGAGTATGTGTTTGTTCTCCCTCCGGTATCGTGAGCATCTGTTATATTTATTCATGATATAAAAATAATCCTTAGTAATGTTTTCTTTGCTTCCTCTAACGTTGAGTTTTAGAAGTCTTACAGCTCAGACAATCTCTGTTATTGCCTGCAGACTCTCCATCCGCTGCACAATGCCTTCCTGGTCAAACTTTTCAGTCTCTCTCTCTCTCTCTCTCTGTCAACTTCCGCCTTTCTTCCTGGAACTTGGTTTGTGTTCAGTCTTTACCAGATAAGAGTGACCTCGGCATTCCTTTGAATTATTGTTGTGTAGATTATTTTTCCTGCTTATGTAACATTTCTGAGCGGGGTAGAACATGGCGGTCTTCAGTGTTCTAAAAAAGTTACTCCTACATATATAATTTTGATAAAACCTTGCAAATGACAATATTTTCTTATCCAGAAGGAAGCAATTAAGCCACTGCATTCAATATTCTTGGGCTGACAATTTCCACTTGAAGCTTCAGTGCACACATCTTGCAGTTACCATACTTGAACATTCATTATAGTCTTCATCACATCTCCCTAATGCTGACTTAAAGGGTCTTGTCCTGAAACACCTACTGTGTGCATACACGTAACACTGTAGACTTGGTGCACTCAAATGTTATTAGTGTCATTAATTCTCCTTCTTTTTCTGTCCTCAGTCTTCTACAGTCCGCTTCGCCTCTGCTCCTGTCCTATATCATTATTTTCATGGTTATTGCTCTCTTGAACTTGTTGACCGCAAGACTCTCCCCATCCCGCGCCCTGAGACACAAGGTTTTCCAATCCGTCTCGTTCATATTTTCTGCGTTTTACTAACACAAGAGTGAACCAATATCTTCACCCCTTCATATTTTCGGTAGTAAAGTGTGGACAGCTCGCATTACTTTGTTTCCAAACATTGCTATGACTTCAACTTTTTTTAAGAGAAAAGTATCAGGACTCCTTGGAAACTAAATTGACCTTCTTGGAACTCTTCTATATTCCTTTCAAGAGCAGCATTCAGAAAACCTTTTTTGTCATAACCCTTGGCCAGTCTCCTCTTTCAGGCAGAAGAATATAAAGTAAAAAAAGTATTCAATAGTGGCAAGTGTTTACTTGTCAAATATTTTGATTCTTTAGGATAAAACGTTTTAGTTATATTTCATTATGGTCACTTAAAGTCATAAATGAATATATATATATATATATATATATATATATATATATATATATATATATATATATATATATATATATATATATATATGTTATGTGCGCGAGGAGCTTCCGCGGGCAGTAAATATATATATATATATATATATATATATATATATATATATATATATATATATATATATTTATATATATATATATATATATAAATATATATATATATATATTTATATATATATATATATATATATATATATACTCTCTCTCTCTCTCTCTCTCTCTCTCTCTCTCTCTCTCTCTCTCTCTCTCTCTCTCTCTCTCTCTCTCTCTCGCTCTCGCTGCAGGGGAGGAAGACAGGCAGTGCTCCCCTCCATCAGGTTTTATGGTAGAAATACTTTCTCTTTCATGCTGAACGAGGGTGAAACAATTTTGTTATTTTTGAGGCTGCGAGAAAAGGACTTCGCCCTCGGGCTGCTGGTGGGGAGGTGGGCGGCTGCTGCCCTCCGCCCCTTACCATTACTTCAATACTTTGTTTTGTGGTAGAGGAACACTTTATTTACCTTCACCTT
>JAPQNM010000026.1:2874338-2881838 GCA_029783475.1 Metacarcinus magister
GTGTGTGTGTGTGTGTGTGTGTGTGTGTGTGTGTGTGTGTGTGTGGTGTGTGTGTGTGTGTGGTGTGTGTGTGTGTGTGTGGTGTGTGTGTGTGTGTGTGTGTGTGTGTTGTGTGTGTGTGTGTGTGTGTGTGTGTGTGTGTGTGTGTGTGTGTTGTGTGTGTGTGTGTGTGTGTGTGGTGTGTGTGTGTGTGTGTGTGTGTGTGTGTGTGTGTGTGTGTGTGTGTGTGTGTGTGTGTGTGGTGTGTGTGTGTGTGTGTGTGTGTGTGTGTGTGTGTGTGTGTGTGTGTGTGTGTGTGTGTGTGTGTGTGTGTGTGTGTGTGTGTGTGTGTGTGTGTGTGTGTGGTGTGTGTGTGTGTGTGTGTGTGTGTGTGTGTGTGTGTGTGTGTGTGTGTGTGTGTGTGTGTGTGTGTGTGTGTGTGTGTGTGTGTGTGTGGTGTGTGTGTGTGTGTGTGTGTGTGTGTGTGTGTGTGTGTGTGTGGTGTGTGTGTGTGTGTGTGTGTGTGTGTGTGTGTGTTGTGTGTGTGTGTGTGTGTGTGTGTGTGTGTGTGTGTGTGTGTGTGTGTGTGTGTGTGTGTGGTGTGTGTGTGTGTGTGTGTGTGTGTGTGTGTGTGTGTGTGTGTGTGGTGTGTGTGTGTGTGTGTGTGTGTGTGTGTGTGTGTGTGTGTGTGTGTGTGTGTGTGTGTGTGTGTGTGTGTGTGTGTGTGTGTGTGTGTGTGTGTGTGTGTGTGGTGTGTGTGTGTGTGTGTGTGTGTGTGTGTGTGTGTGTGTGTGTGTGTGTGTGTGTGTGTGTGTGTGGTGTTGTGTGTGTGTGTGTGTGTGTGTGTGTGTGTGTGTGTGTGTGTGTGTGTGGTGTGTGTGTGTGTGTGTGTGGTGTGTGTGTTGTGTGTGTGTGTGTGTGTGTGTGTGTGTGTGTGTGTGTGTGTGTGTGTGTGTGTGTGTGTGTGTGTGTGTGTGTGTGTGTGTGTGTGTGTGTGGTGTGTGTGTGTGTGTGTGTGTGGTGTGTGTGTGTGTGTGTGTGTGTGTGTGTGTGTGTGTGTGTGTGTGTGTGTGTGTGTGTGGTGTGTGTGTGTGTGTGTGTGTGTGTGTGTGTGTGTGTGTGTGTGTGTGTGTGTGTGTGTGTGTGTTGTGTGTGTGTGTGTGTGTGTGTGTGTGTGTGTGTGTGTTGTGTGTGTGTGTGTGTGTGTGTGTGTGTGTGTGTGTGTGTGTGTGTGTGTGTGTGTGTGTGTGTGTGTGTTGTGTGTGTGTGTGTGTGTGTGTGTGGTGTGTGTGTGTGTGTGTGTGTGTGTGTGTGTGTGTGTGTGTGTGTGTGTGTGTGTGTGTGTTGTGTGTGTGTGTGTGTGTGTGTGTGTGTGTGTGTGTGTGTGTGTGTGTGTGTGTGGTGTGTGTGTGTGTGTGTGTGTGTGTGTGTGTGTGTGTGTGTGTGTGGTGTGTGTGTGTGTGTGTGTGTGTGTGTGTGTGGTGTGTGTGTGTGTGTGTGTGTGTGTGTGTGTGTGTGTGGTGTGTGTGTGGTGTGTGTGTGTGTGTGTGTGTGTGTGTGTGTGTGTGTGTGTGTGTGTGTGTGTGTGTGTGTGTGTGTGTGTGTGTGTGTGTGTGTGTGTGTGTGTGTGTGTGGTGTGTGTGTGTGTGTGTGTGTGTGTGTGTGTGTGTGTGTGTGTGTGTGTGTGTGTGTGTGTGTGTGTGTGTGTGTGTGTGTGTGTGTGTGTGTGTGTGTGTGTGTGTGTGTGTGTGTGTGTGTGTGTGTGTGTGTGTGTGTGTGTGTGCACAACCATGTTATCCCTTTTTCCCTTGTTGCCATAGACTTTTAACTTCTACTTTGATTGATTTCTTTGAAAACATGAACACGAAAACATTTTCAGCATGTCATTTAAAATATTGATATTAGTAATAGTCATATCATTACAATGATAGGACGAAAAGTCTATGGTGGAATGCAATGAAATATTAGCAACACTTGATAAACAGCTGAAAAAACAACCATTCAATTCCTGGCAAACCATCACTCCACCTTGTCACTTTATAAGAAAAGTCTTCATCTCAGTGACGGACTGAGTTAATATTTATCTGATGCATCTGACGGACTAAAACACTTCCTAAGTTATCATGCATTCCATGCACTCTTGTCCTGTTAGAAGAATTAAAGTCAAACGCTACACGGCTTATACATTCAGAAGCATACAGTCTCACACTCTAACGCAACGTTCATACTCGCGCTCCTCTATTTATACATTCTATTAATGTTCTTCGGTCACTGACTATTCTAGCCTTTTGCATTTGTATGCCTCACTTTTGTATTGCAGAAGTCTTCTTTCCTTTGTTTTTCACATCATTATGTTATGAAACTTTAATAATTACATAAAATTACTCACCCTCACGCTCCTTTCTAGGTCTCCAGCGTGACACATTATCGCTTTACTGGCATTATTGGCTCCGCGATCCTTTGCATTTTATCTTTTCTTATTAAAAAGCTTTCTTAGCTTTAGTATACATGCTCAAGAATTATTTAGTAATTTTTTTCTAATATCAACAAATGAGTACATCTTCGGCTCAAAACCAACAATAATAAGTTTGATGTCGTCTACGAACACTTGTGCGGCAGCTACCTCCTCTGTACCTTCAGTGCAGGAAGTCTACGGACAACAGGTTCCATGTTTTATAACCAAAACTCTTGTCGCCGCGGCACAGCACCGCCCTCTACCACACCGCGTTGTCACACACACACACACAACAACGCATCACCCAGGGTGGGAAAAATCATTGAGATATTGGCTTAAGCATCACATTCCTACTCAAAGGCGGCTAATACATGCCAAGGGAGAATAAAACACCGGCTGGATGGACAGTAAAGGAGGGATGAGTGAGATAAGAGAACAGTAAATCGTCTTGAGTGGGATAAGGATCAGCGGGCTGGAGGGCGGCCAAGCGGTGCTGGATGTGACGGGCGGCGGCTCCTTGCCGGGGAACACTCGCCTCACTCACTCACGGAAGGACCAATATATTATTATTAGTGACATCAACCTGACTAAAACTACTGAAAGTTAAATTATGCACGCACACATGCACACTCGCACACACACACATGCACACTCGCACACACACATGCACACTCGCACACACACACACACACACCACACACACACACACACACACACACACACACCACACAATATAAATATATATATATATATATATATATATATATATATATATATATATATATATATATATATATATATATACATGCAATTGAGTGATAGATGCATAACAACAACAAAAAATCTAAATCATAGTCTGACGTTGATAGAGCTTACGTGAAGTGGCGTTTAATAAACACACACACACACACACACACACACACACACACACACACACACACACACATACACACACACACACACACACACACACACACACACACACACAAACAAACACACACACACACACACACACACACACACACACACACACACACACACACACACACACACACACACACACACACACACACACACACACACACACACACACACACACACACACACACACACACACACACACACACACACACCGGCAATTACAATAACCTAACTATTTTTGGTGTTATTTCAAACAAAATGTTCTGTAGAGTTTGCATAATGTTTACTCTCATTGTTACTCACAAACTGAGTAATATTTTTATACTTTTCCGTGAACAGTGAAAGGAAGTCAACGGTTCAAGTGGAGTCAATACCTGGCGATGCGTTGAGGCTATAAATAAGAATGGCTTCACCGGCACTGAAGCCATCAGTGTAAAGCATTGCATCGAACACATTGCTTCAGTACAGGGCCAGTGTTGCCATAGCAGTGGTTGTGAAAGAAGCCTGAGAACCGGCGCCGCACACCAACACTGAGTGAATGAATCAATCCCAACAGAACTAACCTGTCTTGTTAGGCTTTCAGGGACAGAAACAACCCTCGTCTTGATAAAAGCTTCTTACGTTTACTCACCGCGTGCGACTAAGGGAACAATACTAACCCTTTGTATCCCGTGTTGTTGGCATCGTCTGGGAAGCCAAACCTTTTCGGAAACTGTCCATCCCAGCCATCCAAGACCACCAGCGGATGGCAGGTTTTTTACAAGGCACGAGAGGGGGAAGGCAGTGCTCGGACCTCAAGAGAAATTGTATCTTCAAGCAGGTGAACACAAACTAGTATTGTATTGGCAATGCTTTACAAAAACAATTGTTAAGATTAAATAACTTCATTCTGCATGTCATCTTCTCGTCTGTGGTGGCAAGTAGAAGGACGGTGTGGTTGCTGCCTGATGAAGCGTGTATGTATGTGTGTATGTATGTATGTATGTATGTATGTATGTATGTATGTATGTATGTATGTATGTATGCATGTATGATCTGTAATGAAGTACTTGTTACTTCAGGAATTAAAAACAAAACTAAAATGCATGCAAAAGAACCTATACAATAATATAAATACTAATAAATGGACATGATTAACGAACGATATTGGTGAACGACATCATCAAAATATGAACATGAATTTGTAAAGTATAAAAAAAAAAATACTAACAAGTTAATTAAACTCTATCAGCCGACCATGAGTTAATTAAACTTTCCCAGCCGACCATGAGAGTATGAAGGACGGTGTAGCACGTCTGCACACCTCACCGTCCCTTCACGAGCCAAGCTACACTGGAAACGGCTCCACTGAAATTGATAATGTACAAAGAAGAACAATAACAATAACAACAACAACAACAACAACAACAACAAGAGGAAGTAAATCAACTCCTCGCCAGACTTACATTACGTAATAGTTCACACTCGTATTGTATGATCTTTTTTCTTTTCTTCTTTTTCATCATCATCCTCCTCACCATCATCATCATCACACACCTTCCACCCATCATCATCACACACCTGCCTCCCATCACTGTCACACCCCACAGGACGCCTAAAGCCTTGTCCCAGCGTGCCGCCCTTCACCTCCTCTTGCCTAACGTTGCACCACTCCAGCGGCCTTGATGCATAAGCCTTTCTGTTTGTTTTCATCCCTAGTCTGCCCACCTTATTGATGTCATCCCATGTCTTCTCACCTTCATCCCTTCCAACGGTAAACTTTGAAGCACTGAGACTAATTATGGTTTTCCGTTTTTTTTTAATGAAAATATCCTTCGAGAAAGAAATATGAAGACACGTCCAGAATTAAATACTCCCTAATTTTAGAAATATTTCAACGTTTACATTTTAGTGAGCGGTGATCAAACATGCTTTTTCCTAAGAGATGTTTTTAGCTGTTGTTGAGTTTCTTTCCCATTAAAAATAGGAAGACTCACACCTTCTTTGGTGTGATCTGCCACTTGCCACAGACGCCAATGTCGTCCTAACAAGACCCTGGAATCCGGTCAGATGACGCCGGGATATACACGCGTCACACCCCCGTCACGTGGGTGTGGTGCCGCGCTGCAACACCACGCTGTGCGGCTGTGTTTGTTACCAGTGCATAAAATAAGTTAAGAACAAAGTATCCAAGAACATTATATAAAGAGGAAGTCCAACAGAAGCACAAACTAGCAGAGTTTTGCCAATACAAACTTCACAGTAGTGGTTCGAACAGTTTTACACAACAGGATTATAAAGTATCGTAATTGTGGTTAAGCACCGTGATGGAGTTTCCAATTTCGGTGGCTGGTGTGGCGCAAAACTTTACGTGCAGTTACGTGCAAGGCTTTGTTGGTGACACCGAGTTGTGGTGGTGGGGAGGGGGGGAAGGGGGGGGGCTGATGGTACGGGAATGTTGCGGTTGTGGTGGTGGTTAAGGGTTGTGTTTAGTGTTGGTGGAAGTGTGATGATAATGATGATGACTGTGGTGGTGGCTGTGATAAGGTGGTGGTGGTGGTGGTGGTGGTGGTGGTGGTGGTGGTAATAGTCACTTATACTTTGACTTCATTATACGTGTAGACTTAAACCAATAAGATGCAAGTCCTATTACCGAAAAGTTCATCCCCGCACCTGCACTGGAGGACAACCCGAGGCAGGCGGTGCTACAGATGCAACAACACTTCAAAGACACACAGAAGGTCGCCCAACACTCCTCTCTCACACTACTGTACACTTCTCTTTAGTCTTAAGTGGACTAAACATACATCTTAAAGTGGTTTTTTTTTGCACAAGTATAGTCTTTTTATTTATATATTTATTCATTTATCAATTCATTCATATAAAAGTGGAAGGTTGACAGAATTGATTTGTGATAGACGAATTTCTACAACAGTAAAAAGGAAAGTCTACAAGAAGGTATTGAGGCCATCTACGTTGTATGGTCTGGAGGGTGCGGCGCTGACAAGACAGGAGGCGGAGTTGGAGATGACTGGACTAAAGATGCGGCGGTTGTCATTGGGAGTGAAGAGGGTGGAGAGGATTAAACATTAATGTGTTCAAGGGAGAACAAAGGTAAGATGATTCTGGGATATAGTGAGACAGAAGAGATTGAAATGGTTTGGGTCATGCAGAGGACAGATGCTGGGTATGTCAGGCAAAGGATGCTGAGGATGGAGCCGCTAAGCAAGATTACATAGGAATAACAGATACCAGGATACCAGTTGGTCTATGACAAAGGTATTAGCTGAACTAAAGCAAATGTGGGAGATCAAGGATAATATAGAGCAAGGCTTCTCCCCGCCCATCTCTCTCTCCGACAAAGTACCGACAGAAAATAGTAAGAAGAGAACACTGTACTCTCAAGAAAACAAGAACAGCAGGCGATGAGCAATGCACAAAACACAAAACATTGAGCATGTGCAAGAAAGAAAGTTAATTGTTCTTCCTTTGTACTCCTTCTCCTCTTTCTTCTTCTTCTTTTACTCCTCTTTCTTCTTCTTCTACTACTCCTCTTCCTCCTCCTCCTCCTCCTCCTCCTATCTTTTTCTTAGACAGCAAATGAGAACAGCTAAATTTGCATTTTACGCTAACACTAATTAAATTATGCATGAGGTTCTGTTTTTTCCATGTTGTTCGGCATCCTGGAGGCGTCCAGCATGCCAGTATAGTTTCCTTAGCATGACGACCTTCATGCAGCAGCGATAAAGGCGGAACAGGTCACGGGTAGCTACCAAGGTCAACGTGAAGCGTGTGCGTACGTACGTACATGTCTGTGGACCATTATACAAAACTATACTTAATGTGAGGTTTATTTATATATCAAACAACAAAAGATAATCATAATATACTCACAAATATTCACTTCAATTTATCAGGTAATAAGAGTGTTAGTCAAAGCTGCAGCGTAACCAAGAGTGTCGGTAGATCCGTGGCGTTGGTGGTTCGGTGCCTTTCCTTGAGCCTTGAAACCTTCGCTGGACGTGTGGGATTACGACGCCAGCAACACATATCGGGGAAGGAAGGCAAGGGACACGTGCAGCTGACCGGCAGCACGGCACAACATGCAGCTAAATGTGTGTCTGGAAACTACATATTGTGTTTTTTTTGCAAGAATTATAAAATTA
>JAPQNM010000026.1:2884338-2889338 GCA_029783475.1 Metacarcinus magister
TCTCTCTCTCTCCTCTCTCTCTCTCTCTCCTCTCTCTCTCTCTCTCTCTCTCTCTCTCTCCTCTCTCTCTCTCTCTCTCTCTCTCTCTCTCTCTCTCTCTCTCTCTCTCTCTCTCTCTCTCTCTCTCTCTCTCTCTCTCTCTCTCTCTCTCTCTCTCTCTCTCTCTCTCTCTCTCTCTCTCTCTCTCTCTCTCTCTCTCTCTCTCTCTCTCTCTCTCTCTCTCTCTTCTCTCTCTCTCTCTCTCCTCTCTCTCTCTCTCTCTCTCTCTCTCTCTCTCTCTCTCTCCTCTCTCTCTCTCTCTCTCTCTCTCTCTTCTCTCTCTCTCTCTCTCTCTCTCTCTCTCTCTCTCTCTCTCTCTCTCTCTCTCTCTCTCTCTCTCTCTCTCTCTCTCTCTTCTCTCTCTCTCTCTCTCTCTCTCTCCTCTCTCTCTCTCTCTCTCTCTCTCTCTCTCTCTCTCTCTCTCTCTCTCTCTCTCTCTCTCTCTCTCTCTCTCTCTCTCTCTCTCTCTCTCTCTCTCTCTCTCTCTCTCTCTCTCTCTCCTCTCTCTCTCTCTCTCTCTCTCTCTCTCTCTCTCTCTCTCTCTCTCTCTCTCTCTCTCTCTCTCTCTCTCTCTCTCTCTCTCTCTCTCTCTCTCTCTCTCTCTCTCTCTCTCTCTCTCTCTCTCTCTCTCTCTCTCTCTCTCTCTCTCTCTCTCTCTCTCTCTCTCTCTCTCTCTCCTCTCTCTCTCTCTCTCTCTCTCTCTCTCTCTCTCTCTCTCTCTCTCTCTCTCTCTCTCTCTCTCTCGTAACTACTGTAATGATGAACTTCCTTGAAAATTGAACCACCAATCATCATTAGTACTAAACATTACTTCTCCTTCTGTCCACAGTGAGACGCACCCCAACGCGAGGCTTCCCAAGTGAGGTCAGTTAACAATGCTTGTGACTCGTCTATACATTTCAATATCAAGTTTTCTTCAGCACATCTGTTAATTAAGGGTTAATTATTGCTTTTTTTGCTTACACCTTTGATTTGCTAGCAGAGGTTATCATAGATGTTTTCAAGCCATGATATCAATAAATTTGGTGTTGTATATCCTGTCTCACTCTCTCCTTCATGATTTATGTGTGTGTGTTTGAACGTTATCTGCTTTCTGATGTCCTGTCTATATAAAAAAAAAAAAAACACTTGAGGAGTTGTCATATGTGTTATTGACTATTTTTTAATTCCTTTGCTTTTAGTGTTTTTTTATCCATTATAATCAGAAGAACTTTAAAGCTTTATCAGTAAAAGTTTCTTGTGGTCTGCGTTGAAGCGTCACCCCGTCCACTACTCGGCCACAGCCACATACCACCAGGACGTGGGCCTGAGCCGAGTGTGTGCCGGGGGCGGGGGTGGGAGGGGGCACAAACATAGCCCAGCCCACGGCACTAAGGTGGACGATAAAGAAGAAATATCAAAATTTGAAGATGTACAATATTTTCAGTAATCAATTTTGTACGTACTCGTGTAATGACCGAACAATTAAGTGCATGCTATAAGAAACTTATCAAATAACGTTAAACTAATGATTTCCTCCCCTTTCTCGCTGAATAAAGTTCAACGTCAAGAATAAGTACCTGTAAAATAAGTACCCATTAGGTGCATCACGCCACCCCATTCCAGTGGCCTCAGTGCAGAGTCCCGCCCTTTGAAAGCCTCAGTACCGCCTGCTCAAAGTTAAGGCTTCGTCACTATACAAGGTTAGTCAGGAAAGAGAGGAAGTCGCTTATCACATCTTTTCTTTTCCCAATAAGCAAACAATATTAAGGTCATTTTTGGTCAGTGTCCAGAAAAGAAGCAAGCTGTTATAATGTAATTCTTCCGCTAATATAAAGTAGTACCTCCCTTCCCTCTCCTTCATTTCCATATATATTAATTTTAATTAAATCCACCCCAACTCATATACAAAGGCTGGAATAACCTAATTTGTTAATATTCATTATTTGTGTAAGTCGCACGGCCTTCTTGGGAGCCTGTAGCTAATGTTTTTCATAGGGAAATGAGACATAACCTTCTGCTGCACCCCCCCCCTTCCTCTCCCCCAGCATGGCATTATCCAGAATCTCTCTCTCTCTCTCTCTCTCTCTCTCTCTCTCTCTCTCTCTCTCTCTCTCTCTCTCTCTCTCTCTCTATCTCTCTCTCTCTCTCTCTCTCTCTCTCTCTCTCTCTCTCTCTCTCTCTCTCTCTCTCTCTCTCTCTCTCTCTCTCTCTCTCTCTCTGTCAAATTGTGTTCAAGGTATAGGGATTAACTTAGTCGACTCCACCGGGCACAAGGTGAACCTTTTAGACGAATCAGGAAGTTATGTTGAATGGAGTTGTCTTGTTTTATGTTTTTCTATGACCAAGAGTAATATTGTAGTAATCTTGTGCATGGAAGGGACTACTGTATATGATTGAATTTTCAGAGCCTGTCAATGAAGCCCCAGCGTCTGGCAGTGAATAAGGACGGAATCAAGCTTCGTGTGTTTCCTGAATCTAACCTAACCAGTCGCAACTCTATCATTGGTTAAGTTTCAGTATAAGACAACTAAAAAATTATGTAGTTGTATTAATCATTTACAACACTTTTATGAATTTTGTTGTGATATCAAGTGATAAAACAGTGGATATTATCAAACACGAGATAATAAATTATTGATTATTTTTCTTGCCAAATATTCCTTATCAAAAAAACGAGAACATCCATTTCTTAATCCCTCCAGTCTTGTTCATAATGACAAAAATAATTAAGAACCATAATATAAAGAGAGTTGTTGAGTTTTAGTGGTGAGTATACACGCTACCAAATGTTTCTATTGAATTACTCATGATATTCCCAACATCTCAAACATAGCCGTTCATCCCCTTGAAATGAATGACATTGGTGTCCTTCAGTATATGACTCAAACTCAGAAGCTAATTGAGTGTTACTTTTGGGGAAGATAACTTAATTCACAAACTAGTTCACGGGATCACCATTCTGGGGTCCTTGAATGTTGGAATATTTTTCATTCCGCCAGGTAACAGTGAACCAACGAATTTTGGGACCACCTCACAGGTGTTCGGCGGTGATATATGATTATTTACCGCCTTCATTTATACAAATTTCTTAACGTCAATTTTTTGACACCACACTCGTATTCGAAGATGTCAATGTAACATTCACCTTCTCGTCCGCAAGGGATATGTCCTCGCTGCCTCATTAAGCTGCCTTTTACCGACCCATTCCAGCAAGGTGACACCATGCCATACTGTGCCAGGCTTTATTACCAGCACCAATACAGATTATATCATCCTTAAATATTTAAAGGAACATGGAATGTAATTACAACATTATTCCACGCCTTGTTCAACGCTGCATGAATATTTACAACCCACTTTTAGGAAGGCCCAGTCTTTGATCACAGGCGCCGGCTCGCTACAACCACGAGAGGCAACTTTCTGCCACACTTAACTAAGCACACACAGTGATCGGTGCACCAATACTGGCCCCTTATGGTCCACGGTGGTCATAAACTTCACAAAGTTGATAATATTATCCTTATAAAGCTGAACCTGCACTCCACCCGGACCCTCCTACCCTCCAACCCACCCTCTCCTGCCCACCCCTCCTACCCTCCAACCCACCTCTCCTACCCTCCAACCCACCCTCTCCTGCCCACCCCTCCTATCCTCCAACCCATACTCTCTTGCCCATCCCTCCTTCCCTCCAACCCACCCCTCCTCCATCCAACCCATACTCTCCTGCCCACCCCTCCAATCCTCTAACCCATACTCTCCTGCCCACCCCTCCTACCCTCCAACCCACCCTCTCCTGCCCACCCCTCCTACCCTCCAACCCACCCTCTCCTGCCCACCCCTTCTACCCTCCTACCAATACTCTCCTGGACACCACTTCAACCCACCAGACGAAGCCTAGCGCTGCCATCACTCATCATTACCTGCTGCAGGAAAACTAATCACGATCATACATTCACTCTTCACTGGACTGAACTAAGAGCCAAAGCAGAACAATGCCAAACACATAAAAAGTGTGAGTGTACAGCTGAGTGTGAAGAACGTTGCTTATGTATAAGTGTTTGAACAATGTTCTATTACCTTCTTCACTACAGTAAATTGTTCCGCTTCTCGTCTGTGAGGTTTTGATGCATGGTAAGTATGAGTTGAGGTGACACGGCTGCATCGTTTAGTTTGGCACAGTGTGATGGAACAGTCTGGTGTTATCATTCTTTGGTGCGATCCTCATCAACACTGTCATTCTGACCATACCGAAGGTGAAAAGAGTTTAAGAAATACTCTGATGAGACAACGATTAATAAACAACAACAGTTGGATTACAAAGTTTTAATAAGACAAAATCACTTCGATCACAAAAAAATCACCACCGATCATGACAGACAGTGAAGATGACTTGTAGTTGGTGGAGTCACCTTTTTACAAGAGTGTTTTCTGCAAGTGTTTACATGAATACATATGTTGCTGTACTGTACCCAGTACTGAGAGAGAGAGAGAGAGAGAGAGAGAGAGAGAGAGAGAGAGAGAGAGAGAGAGAGAGAGAGAGAGAGAGAGAGAGAGAGAGAGAGAGAGAGAGAGAGAGAGAGAGAGAGAGAGAGAGAGAGAGAGAGAGAGAGAGAGAGAGAGAGAGAGAGAGAGAGCGAGAGCGAGAGCGAGAGCGAGAGCGAGAGCGAGAGCGAGAGAGAGAGAGAGAGAGAGAGAGAGAGAGAGAGAGAGAGAGAGAGAGAGAGAGAGAGAGAGAGAGAGAGAGAGAGAGAGAGAGAGAGAGAGCGAGAGCGAGAGCGAGAGCGAGAGCGAGAGCGAGAGAGAGAGAGAGAGAGAGAGAGAGAGGAGAGAGAGAGGAGAGAGAGAGAGAGAGAAGAGAGAGAGAGAGAGAGAGAGAGAGAGAGAGAGAGAGAGAGAGAGAGAGTAATGGGGCAAGGTTCCAGTAATATTCAGGAGTGTATATATATGGCTCTACGGGGAAATTAGTTAAGGTATGCATT
>JAPQNM010000026.1:2894338-2901838 GCA_029783475.1 Metacarcinus magister
TCGATCTATTGGCAACACCTTTCATTACTCCCTTACATTCAGGGCTACAGGAGGAGACGTCTCAAGACTCTACCTGGCTGGCAACACTGCGAGGAGAGGCCACCAAATAACATTACCCTTCCCTCCATTCCAGTGTGACTCATTACCACTGTGGCCTGGATGTCATTACCACTGTGGCCTGGATGTCATTACCACTGTGGCCTGGATGTCATTACCACTGTGGCCTGGATGTCATTACCACTGTGGCCTGGATGTCATTACCACTGTGGCCTGGATGTCATTACCACTGTGGCCTGGATGTCATTACCACTGTGGCCTGGATGTCATTACCACTGTGGCCTGGATGTCATTACCACTGTGGCCTGGATGTCATTACCACTGTGGCCTGGATGTCATTACCACTGTGACCTGGATGTCATTACCACTGTGGCCTGGATGTCATTACCACTGTGGTCTGGATGTCATTACCACTGTGGTCTGGATGTCATTACCACTGTGACCTGGATGTCATTACCACTGTGACCTGCATTTTATCAGAGGATTGAACGCCTAAGTCAACCTGTCAACGCCTCCTTTTTACCGCTAAATATACACAATACAAAGCATATTAATTTTCTCCTCCCTAACACGGTCAACATTTTCTACGGATTCCGAAGAGCATTAGAAAACAAATAGTAAATTCATTCCCAAAGTCTGATGCACAAAATAATTCAGTGTTGTTTGGTTGTCCGAGGGAAAGTTCAATTAACCTTTTCGTTGAGGGTGATGACTCAGCACAAAAGGGGAGGTGAGTGGAAACTGAGGGGTGAGGAAAGGGGCTACGTGAAGGGGAGGAAGGGGTGGGCTGGGAGAGGGGTAAGGAAGGGAAATTGTGTCAAGGGGAGGGGTGAATAATTGGCGAGGAACTGGTACTGAGTGAGAGGTGAAATACAAAGGTGATGGGTGAGGAATGGGACTGGGTGAAGAGTGGGGAAGGGGTGATGGGTGAGGAAGGGGGCAAGGGTGATGGGTGAGGAAGGAGGCAGAGGTGATGGGTGAAGAGGGTAGTGTCTGGATGCTAACAATGAGCTGAACATTATACATCTCAATTCATGCTACCTTGAAGTTGGGTGTTCTGCATTGTTTCCGTCAGTTCCTTACTCCTTACAAACTCTACATATTCGTATTTTTGTGGGATTCCATCAACTTGGCTCTTTGAAACAGGGTGGAGTGGAAAGTTTCTCGACTCTTCACCTTCCGTTCTTTAATTAATAGATTGTCTTCTATCTCTCATGCTTCGCTGCAGTGTTACATCTCTTGCTGTCTTCAAGGTCTGGTCTCTTCTGAACTTGCTGGTAACATCCCCCCCCCCATCCCGGCACCTTATGACCCCGTTCTTCCTACGCCTAACCATCAATCAATTAACCTTCACAACTCCTGTGGCTTCACTGCACAAACCTTTCTACTTAATCTTACACTACTCTGTCCACGTTACTAATGCAAGAGTTAACCAGTCTTTTCATTCTTTCATCCCTTTCACCAATGGATTCTTTAACTTTATATCTTCTACATTTGCACAATCCAAATACTTCCGGAACAAACTGACTTTAAATCTTTTCCAATGAATTTACTATGTACTTTTTAAGGAGCAACGATTAACAAAGCTGTATTTGTTGATCTATTTTGCTTTAAGTCAGCTTCCTATTGACAGATATATACACAGGTACCACTTACCCGACACATCTTCCATCTTCAATACACTTCTTTTCCTTTTTAACTGCATATACATAGTCAACGTGAAGGTGTACTGCTGACGCTCACAATACTTCATAATATGTTTACTAGATACGTTTTAGTGTTTATTTCCTGTTGTACTCACTGTAACACACGCGTGGTTAATGTGATCACCGCCACGCCTGCCGCTGCCGTTCCCAGCATAACGGTGACGCAGTGAAACACGCGGCTAAAGGGCAACAGGCGGGTAATTTCGAGGTTCTGGGCGACGTGCGAGGGATTGGTCTGAACTCAATCTGGCCTCGCTTTGACGTGCCGCACACAGATTTATTCATTCACGCAATCAGTTCAATCTCGTGTCCACGAAGCTCAAAATACAAAGTCTATAATAGGAAGAGTGAATTGGAATACGAATATTTTTAATTTTCGCGAATACGATTACAACAAAAAAGTGTTAATTTGAGTGCAAATAAATACAAGTGCTTTCCTATTGCAGTATTCATATATACACTTATAAGAATGTTAAGTATTATTTATTCAAGCAATAGGAACGTTTGGTGGTCCAACGTTAAGTGACACGTAACGGTATTCAGTATTAGGATCGAAAACCAATCCAATAAAACATAACCTTTCCTTGAATAATAATACAAACTGAACATTATTTACTGTATGTAATGTGTGGGTTTGAAGTATTCTTAAAAAGGATGAGTGTGAGTGGAACACATAATAGTGGACGGTGGAGAGACGGCCGTGGAGGTAAGTGCAGGGAGTGTTAGCAGGCATGGTGGTTTTTGTAGCAAGTAAGACACACAATGGATATGGTGATTGCGTGGATATTAAATGAAAAATTGACACACTAGAATGTTGTGTTATGGTTAGCTTTAAGTAACGTTGAGATGGAGGAGTGTGGTGTCTGGATCGCTGGTGTCATGGTATGCCCTGAAAAGCCGTGTATTGGTGGAAAATTAAAATTACACACCGTGAAAGAGCGCAAAGGAGAATTTTCAGTGTGCGGAGATTGGTAAGTTGATTGAACCTGCGACGCCGCGACAAGGTCATATGGTGCAACTATAACGACTGACCCGCGAGGGAGGTCACCAGTGATGCTCTGTTACAGGGTTGAAAGATGTCATGCCGAGGGCGAGTGGTATGCTAAATGGTGTTGTACAAGCATTTTCAAGGTGAGTGTGGCGTGGTGAGGAAGGTGTCAATGATGGTGTTGTGTGGTGGTGTGTGTTGAGTGGATTTACACACGACGGAAGGAGCAGATGTTGGGTGTGGTGGTGTGTGTGTGTGTGTGTGTGTGAAGCATTGATCAGGTAAGAATGTTGTGTACTGTGCAATGGTGTGACTGACGGGTAATGAGGTGAGGATACTGTGTACTGTACAATGGTGTGACTGACTACACTTTACATCTTGTCACCGCAACACTTTAGGTCCTGTTGCGCCTGATTGATCGATACAGAATGTTACAAAATATTCAAGTATCAAAACCAGCTCTTAAAAAAACAAACACGACTAAGACAAAAGTTATAAAAGTGACAAGCTGAAACACCGTGTTTGTATTGGTGTTTGTATGAAGAGTTAATGAGTGACAATGAAACAAACGGTGTAGCTATGTGTAACTAAAACACTGACATGATGATATGGTGTTTGTATATACGCAGTGCTGTGTAACTAATAAGCAGAGTTAAAGGCTTACTACGTTAAGCTTGTCATGCAAAGCCATCATTGTGACACCTCATTTATGTTATTTTAAAGTTGAGGAATAATACTTATCATTTTATTCCTTTTTTAATGTCTTTCCAAACTCTGTCAGGTTGTTTTTCATTATAGTTCATTTTTCTGTAATCATCAACCTGTGAGGCGTAGGTAAGGTGAGGGAGGCAGACTTATTTCCAACTCCTCGTCACACACTAAACCTATCGAGCTGGTGTCACGTGGTGGGCTGAACCAAACACTTCCGGAGTCAAGGTTCATAGCGTACAGGATATGTTAACAACGAGACCAGGCTTCCTTATGTATCAACTGCATTATAGATTCTTTGGGTCATGAATTATATAAGTTAATGGTACGTACTCTCTCTCTCTCTCTCTCTCTCTCTCTCTCTCTCTCTCTCTCTCTCTCTCTCTCTCTCTCTCTCTCTCTCTGTCTCTCTCTCTCTCTCTCTCTCTCTCTCTCTCTCATTCTCTCTCGTTATACAAGTATCTGAATACAACTATAAGTACGTTGATTCCAAACAAAAGTTTCAATACGACCTTGATATGCTGTATTCAAATGTAAAATAGGAACATTCCATCCCTGGTACAGCAAACCCACGCCCATCAAACACGCCCGCTAGGTGCCCACGCCCACACACATGCACACACGCGCTACCACCTCCTCGCTGCACATGCACAGTACCTATACAATGTTGATTATACACCTGATTCTCTAATTGATGAATTTAAAAGATGTTCTTTCTTCACAGTTTAAATATTGCACAGCCATTGCATTAAAGTGAATGAGCGTGTTAATCTTTTCTGGTGTGGCGATCTTTTCTCCCTCATTCATAAATTAAGCCGCAGGTATTTGTGGTGGAGGTGCGGCAGGGTGAGACTGCATCATTGATGTCATACGTAATTACGTAATGGCAAACAAGTCATCCCAAAGAAAATGTCACAAAATGACACAAGGAACATCGTAAATAGAAGACTGGTTAAATTGGTGGCAAGATTAAGGAAGACCTACCATGGACCTTCCCTGTGCTCGTGTATGATGCTACCGATACCCTGATACAACCTCATGGTACCTTCAACCATAAATCTAGTATCGCGTGCGTCAGATCTCACATTGGCCTGAATTATTGTTTCATAAGGTCTGGAAAGGTGTGTGGAACTAGTGAAATATAGTGATGAAAAACTGTAACCCATCCTAGGTGACGCACGCACTCACGTGATACATTTATTGAGTGCGGCTGAACGAGGGAAGTGCACACTCAGTCTCTGCAAACTTGTGAGGCCTCGGAACAAAACGTGACGAGGGTAATAGGACAAAAATAGGTACAGCAGTAAGTGAAGCTGGGTTTGTGTGGAGGCATTCCAGTTGATTGAAGATATCAAATATTTGGATGCACTGATTGGAAGTGAAGGGAAGGGTTCGAGGGAAGCTATAAAACCCTCAGCAATTCAAGTAAAACTAATAGAGGGGAAGTAAGCATTGTTTTTCAACGACATGACGCAAAGGTGAAAAATAATGTGTGCGTAAAGACAATAAATAACAGGAAATTAATATATTATAAATGAATCCTGAACAGTGGAAATAAAGGTGCAAGACAGTGAAGGTGAGACCAGAGAAATGTGGAAAAAGATGATATAAAAGTGCATGATGGTGGGCGTGGGTGGTGTCAGTGTGGGTTGTTCTGCGTCAAGACAAGTGGGTGGAACTAAGCGTGTCCAGCGACTTAAATAAACTGAGATTAATTCAATAACCAAGTCCGATTTAGAGGGTGAATGATAATAAATTGCAAATAAAAGGGGAAGCACGTAGGACGGATATAGTTTAAAGGTTCATGAGAGCGAAAGTAAAAATAAACAAAAAAACAAAAACAGGATCTAATCATACACTTCAAGATCACAAACAAGGGAAGGTTTGGGTCAGCGATAAAAACGTGTGTGTGTGTGTGTGTGTGTGTGTGTGTGTGTGTGTGTGTGTGTGTGTGTGTGTGTGTGTGTGTGTGTGTGTGTGTGTGTGGCCATATTCTTTCTCAACTACTTACGTATCTGTAACACACACACACACACACACACACACACACACACACACACACACACCACACACACACACACACACACACACACACACACACATTAAGGCTGAGAGGGTAGCACTAAACAGACTATTAGGCGCTGAGAGATACAACACACGGAGACTTTATCTAAATGAGTCACAGTGATAAAGTCTCATTAGTGAAGTGGACCTGACGGAGGGTGGAAGTACAGCACCGCCGCGCCCTTCCTCTTTAACACTTATATTTTTCCATCCGTTCATTGCGTAACGAAAACCAACTTTTTAAAGCCTCGAGTACATGACAACTGCAATATTAGTACACTAACGTAACAAAAGAGAGAGAGAGAGAGAGAGAGAGAGAGAGAGAGAGAGAGAGAGAGAGAGAGAGAGAGAGAGAGAGAGAGAGAGAGAGAGAGAGAGAGAGAGAGAGAGGGAGAGAGGGAGAGAGGAGAGAGAGCGAGAGAGAGAGAGAGAGAGAGAGAGAGCAGAGAGAGAGAGAGAGAGGAGAGAGAGAGAGAGAGAGAGAGAGAGAGAGAGAGAGAGAGAGAGAGAGAGAGAGAGAGCGACTATACGCAAGGATGGACAGGACGGTAAGTGAGGTCGGCACAAACCAGCGGCGTATATAGGTCTTTGGAAATGTTTTTAAATCAAGCAATTCAAGGGGCATTTAGAGGCCTCAGGATGGATATATTGCATACGTATTTATATCTGCAGATATGTAGGCCCTCAATAAATGGATGGCTGCATGACATAAAAAACAAACATCAGATTAATTAAAAAACATCATAATCTATCAGAAAAAAATAGCTTTGTTAGCATAACCTTCCCAGAGCTGCAGTTAAATATGTCTAACCAAAACTAACTCGACCAAACCTAACTAAAACTAACTAAACCTAACCAAATCTAACTAAACCTAACCAACCCTACCTAACCCAAACCAAACCAAACCAAATCTAACCTGACCTAACAAAACCTAACCTAACATAAGCTTTGGTTAGCATAGCTTAGGTTACGTTATGTTACGTTAGTTAGTTAGTAAGTTTAGGTTAGTTAGTAGGTTTGTAGTTTGGTTAGTTTAGTGTTAGGTTTAGAGTTTGGTTAGTAGTTTGGTTATGTTTGTTATGTTGTTGGTTTAGTTAGGTTGGTGTAGTGGTTTGGTTATGTTTGGTTATGTGGTTAGTTAGTTAGGTTTGGTTAGGTTTAGTTAGGTTTGGTTAAGTTTAGTTAAGTTTAGTTAGGTTTGGTTGAGTTTAGTTAGGTTTGGTTGAGTTTAGTTAGGTTTGGTTGAGTTTAGTTAGGTTTGGTTGAGTTTAGTTAGGTTTGGTTATGTTTGGTTGGGTTAGTTTTGATTAGGCTTATTTAACTGCAGCCCTGGGAAGGTTAAGCTAACAAAGCAATTTTTTCTTATTAATTTTGATGATTTTGAATTAATCTGACTTTTTTGTGGCATTTTGTACCTTCCATTTATTGAGGGAGAAAATAAAATATTAGTATTTTTTTCTGTAATTCAGCATAACTGTTTGAAGTGATCTGAACAAATTTCTGAAGTTGAATTTGCAGTGCATTATAAAGGTAAGGAGATATCGAGTGGGTCAAAAAACAAATCTTTACCAATCATGCTACAAAAAATATTCAAAATTACCTCTATCCTTATAAATTTCAGATTTTAATTTTTTAATGAATTTTTTTTCTTACACAAGCTAAGAAATACGTTAAATAAATTATTTAGGTTATATAACAGAGGTGGCCAACCAGCGGCTCGCGAGCCACGTACGGCTCTTTGACCTTTAATATGAGGCTCGTGGAAAATTCTAGAGATTTCAAATATTCTAGAAATTTCGACCCAAATCCAGAGCAAGAAACATGAGTCTATATAAAAAGCACTATCCTGTCAGTATTTCTATAATTTTCTTAATCTCTGACAAAACGACTGTGTAACTTTTGTTCTCGTGCGGGTCTCAAACATTTGAGTTTCATCATTTGAGGCTGTTATATTAAACAAGTTTGGCCACCACTGGT
>JAPQNM010000026.1:2906589-2909089 GCA_029783475.1 Metacarcinus magister
GATGAGGAGAGAGACTGAGATTCTGAGATGAGAGACCAGACGGTAGAGAGAGAGATGATGAGAGCTAGTAGTGAGCGAGGTACGAGAGATGGAAGCGGAGACGCTGAGAGCGAGAGTAGGCACGCGAGACTCGGAGTTTGAGAGAGAGCGAGAGATGTTATTGAGCTCGAGAACCTTGAGAGCGAGCCGAGCAGGGAGATGAGACGGCAGTCGATGCGTATGAGATGGGACGGAGAGAGGGACGATAGGAGAGGAGTGAGTGACGATGACTGAACGAGATAGAAGACGATGATAGAGACCGATGTTGACTTTGAGAGGAGAGATGACGCGATAGACGAGCTGATCTGAGCAGAATGTAGAGCAGAGAGAAGACCGAACTTAGATTGAGAGAAGCACGATCCGATTAGAGCAGCGCCAATTAAGGGAGCACCTTTGAACCTAGGTGATGAAGAGAGCAGAGAGGAGATGAGATGAAGAGACTTTGACTGAGAGATTGATGATTGAGAGAGAGAGAGATTATAGATGATGACAGACCTATTGTATAGACTTGATTGATAGAGATGAGAGAGAGGAGAGCAAGTGAGATTTGAGAGAGAGTAGATGAGAGGAGTTATGGTAAACAAACATGTAGCCAGGTCATTAAATAGTGGGATAACAAGCGATGGGTAGTCTAAATGAGACACGAAATGGTCCAAGTTTCTGTGAAACTGGAAATTACCTTTCCGTCTCCGCTGGGTTGTTATGTCTGTCACCAAGTTATCGAGAAGGATTATGGTGATATCTGTATTAATGAAGACTGTCCCGACGGCACCTTAAAGAGCACCGGCAGCCACCCAGAGCCACGCTTTTACCCTTTCCCGCGTTGTCCACTGGATGAGCCGCACGCTGCTCCTTGTCAACACTTCCACACACAGACATCCAAGGTGACCTGCTGGACCTGCTCGTACAGTATAGTCCAGCTCAGGCAGACAGGCGTGAGATGGTGAATATGCAGGAGCGCCAATGACGAGCATGTCTCGTCGTCGAGCATCAATTCGCTTTATGATAGAGTAGTCTGATGTGGTATGTCATGTTTGCACATAGCTATCTACAACCTCCTCCATAGCCAACAGCCGAGATAGTGCACATACTCTATGGTAGACAGTGACTACACACCGAACGACTCGTACACCGCGCGGAGTATCCTGTCCACATAGTAACACACCGTCAAACACCGCTACGAACTGGAGACAGTCTGAGGAACAAATCGTATCGCCCTGACAAGCGACGCCAAACGTGTGTCTTGGTGTCTGACTAGCAGCATCGATGCCAGTGTCAGCATGTGCGCTCGCCTAGGGGTGGTGTGTCACAGCCAGCACAGGACACATCACTAATCGTGTGTGCGAGGATCCTACGCTTCAAGCTGACACCTCTTGTTCCAGTGTGACTGCTGCTCACTCTATCCACAGACACAGATCAGTCAGACAGATCACACATCACACACAGGCAACACACACAATACACACTACGAACACACACATACACACGCCACAAATACACAAGTGGCATGTCGTTGTACTCACCCCGTAGTGGCTGTGTCTGCGTTGTTGGTCCAACAATGTCTAGTCTCGTCTGAACTCTGACAACAACATTTGTCCGCTAACAGAATTCATTTATGATTCTACTGGACTTATTCGTTCTCGCAAAGGTCGGGTGTTACTTGTGATATTGTTACAGCCTGTTTTGCGGCTTCGCCATGAGGCTTTCTTAGTGGACAACGAGCTCCAATTTGTTTACAGGACAGCCATCGTTTTCGCAACACAGAAACTAACACCGTACAGTCTGTAGGACGCAACTATCTCAGACGGCGAATGTAGTCATACGTATTAGCGCAATCTTATTATGATAATGCAATACTGACAGCGACTAGTTGCGTGCGTCACTCGATATGATGCGAGCACGGTAGTCTAATGTGTGAGCGACGGTCGGCATAACTCATTAACCACTATGCAAAACGCGTCAATGCTAGTCAGTTGAAGTACATTAGCCAGGACGCCAACGAGGTGGACACAAGCTCTAGGACTACCACCTAGAGTACGAATCCTACATCGATACAGTTACAGAAAAAAGGGTCATGTTTACCAATGCTACCATATCTTGTCTTTGTTTATGAAAACCCTGGCGTGTCTCCCCTAAAAATGGAAAAAATAAAGTCAATTGTTGTGAACATGATATTGCAATAAAAACCGTTTAATTGTTGTTGTAACTAATAGACTGTGTTTATGACAGTGTAAAGCTCTAAAATTACACTAGAGTGAATAACAATTGAACGTACGAGTAACATCAATTTTTGGATCGATATTTGTCGTAACATTAAGTTAATTTAGAACAGAACTTAATCTGTGTGTACGAATCATAGGTAAATTTTAATAAACGGAGATATGCAATTCAGGACATATGGTAAGGCTGAGTGGCAGACTGACAGGTAAAGGCAAGAATGGTTTAAATAAACAAAGTAACA
>JAPQNM010000026.1:2921589-2929089 GCA_029783475.1 Metacarcinus magister
CTCTCTCTCTCTCTCTCTCTCTCTCTCTCTCTCTCTCTCTCTCTCTCTCAATAGAATAAGAAATCCTTCGTCTTACGCGTCGCTTGGGAGTTTCCAGTTTCCAGTGTCATTAGTGTGAGTGCATCACAACTCCGGTAAAGACGCACTGGAATCCTTTATCTATGATGCGTCTACAACACCGGGAGAAAGCAAGGTCGTGTGGATCTGGCGACTCACAGTTAGAAGGTGAAGCAGACGATTACCACAGTGTGCAGGGGGACGGGGCTCAGTCTGGATGGAGACACACACTCCACCAAAAAGACAAAGGAAAGAACATAGGTTGGGGCAAAGAAACAATCTAAAGTGATTCAGACAGTTAGGTTAGGCCAAACAGTTAGGTTAGGACAAATAGTGGGATTAGGAATGTTAGGTTAGGACAGTTAGGTTAAGAAAAACAGTTAGGTTAGGACAAACAGTGGGGTTAGGACAAACAGTGGGGTTAGGACAAACAGTGGGGTTAGGACAAACAGTGGGGTTAGGACAAACAGTGGGGTTAGGACAAAGTTAGGTTAAGCCAAACAGTTAGGTTAAGACAAATAGCCAATGTAAAGAATTTCAGGAAGTACAACACAAACGCACCCAACGTTTATGTCACCTCGCACCCTCACACCCCGCCGTGCACTCATTAAAGTAACTGTCGGGTAAGAAATGTGGTGCAATTCAGCGTCATTTATTCACACGAACAATCTTCCTATTCAGTCTTCCAGTCCTCATCCCTTCCACCCCGTGACTCTGCCGCTGGAATGCCTTACCCTCGCCACCTCCATTCCAGGCTCTCTCCTTCCATTACCATCACCATTATCCCGCCTCGTCACACCCTCCTCCTCCTCCTCCTCCCACAACGGCAGTCTGTACACATTTACATATTTATTTATCTATTTATCTATTTATTTATTCTTTTTTTTCAGGCCTAGGACTTCAATCGCCTATTCGAATATTCATGTACATTATTAATTTCTTTCTCTCTTTCTCTCTCTCTCTCTTTCTCTCTCTTTCCCCCTCCCTCTCTCTCCCTCTCTCTCTCTCTCTCTCTCTCTCTCTCTCTCTCTCTCTCTCTCTCTCCACCACCACCACCACATAACCTCAAGACACACTGTTCTCCGCCACATTATCCTCTGCCACATACTCATCGCTCCACCACACACTCCGCGGCTCCTTACACCACCACTGAACACTGTATGTCTACCTGCCTAAATACCTATCATTCATACACTATATTATATACATGGATACCTGGTTTTATATTTCATTCACTTCATTTTATCGTTCGCTCATTCATATACTTCATGGAAACTTAAATGAGATTTATACAATTCCAAATAATTCGTCCAGCACCTTGAAGGGTATTAGTGACGCTAGTTGTAATGAAGCAGCCACGACCACCGCCACGACCACCGCTACGACCACCGCTACGACCACCGCTACGACCACCGCCACGACCACCGCCACGACCACCGCCACGACCACCACCACGACCACCGCTACGACCACCGCCACGACCACCGCCACGACCACCGCCACGACCACCGCCACGACCACCGCCACGACCACCGCCACGACCACCGCACGACCACCGCCACGACACCGCCACGACCACCGCCACGACCACGCCACGACCACCGCCACGACCACCTCCACGACCACCACCACGACCACCGCTACGACCACCGCCACGACCACCGCCACGACCACCTCCACGACCACCGCCACGACCACCTCCACGACCACCACCACGACCACCGCCACGACCATCTCCACGACCACCACCACGACCACCGTCGCGATGCACCACCACGACCATCGTCACGACGCACCGCCACGACCACCGCCACGACGCCCCGCCACGACCACCGTCACGACGCACCGCCACGACCACCGCCACGACCACCGCCACGACCACCGCCACGACGCACCGCCACGACCACCGCCACGACGCACCGCCACGACCACCGCCACGACCACCGCCACGACCACCGCCACGACCACCACCACGACCACCGCCACGACGCACCGCCACGACCACCGCCACGACGCACCGCCACGACCACCGCCACGACCACCGCCACGACCACCGCCACGACCACCGCCACGACCACGGCCACGATCACCGCCACGACCACCGCCACGACCACCGCCACGACCACCGCCACGACCACCGCCACGACCACGGCCACGATCACCGCCACGACCACCGCCACGATCACCGCCACGATCTCCGTCACGACCACCACCAAGACGCACTGGCATTGGCGAACGGCAATGTTGAGACAGTTAATGGCAACGGTGCTTAGAACAGGTTGAGGCTCCTTGAAAACCTTGTGTTAATGATCAATTCACCATATTATCAACAAATGATTATAATATTACTACCACTACCACTACCACTACTACTACTACTACTACCACTACCACTACCACTACCACTACTACTACTACTACTACTACTACTACTACTATCACTACCACTACCACTACTACTACTACTACTACTACCACTACCACTACCACTACCACTACTACTACTACTACTACTACCACCACTACCGCTACCACTAGTACGACTACTAATACTATTACTAATTATAGATAATAATAATACTGAATCACAGAAGCAATTGCATCAGTCAAAGTGTCATTCATTAATTCAATCATTCATTCAGTCAGTCATTCATTCATTCAGTCATTCATTCATTCATTCAGTCAGTCATTCAGTCAGTCATTCAGTCATTCAGTTAGTCAGTCTATTAGTAATCAAGGTTTTGGAGAACCGGTTCACCCGTTTCAATGGGACCTACTCTCCTGTATTCGAGTATTTCAAGGAACAACATTAAAAATATATAAAAACGCAGGATATGTTGAAACAGTCAAGCAAACAAGACACGTACATGTTGTTATCCTGTGCCTGGACGCCTTGCTATGCTGTAAGGCTACACAGTGCTGACCAGGCGCTGAAGGCAATACTACGTAGACTAAGGGCGGTGCTGACTTCAGGGATGCTGGGAACGACGGTGCTGGGTCAAAATATGCTGAACTAGGAAGTGGTGGTTAGCGTGGTAGGCGTTGGCCAACACGTGCTGAAGATGCTGATCGCTGCGGTAGTTAGCACGGTGCTGCTACAGATGGTGTGAGCTGAGTGGATGGTGATGGATAACGGATGTTAGGTGCTGAATGTGGCAGTGTTCAGTGCTGGGTGAGGCGGTGCTTTATGCTAACTGTAAGGGTGATGGATATCGGGTGGGTGTGGCAGCTCAGTGCTGGGTGTAAGGGTGGTGGGTGTGGCAGCTCAGTGCTGGGTGTAAGGGTGGTGGGTGTGGCAGCTCAGTGCTGGGTGTAAGGGTGGTGGGTGTGGCAGCTCAGTGCTGGGTGTGGCAATCTGTGGGCGAGTGAGTATGAAGATAAGTGAAGCAACACCAAGACTTGTATTTGCTTTGACACAATGCTCACAAGTCTTGGTGCAAGTTGCTGCATCTTGCCGACTTGTTAGTGATTCAAGACGCGAGCTGGAGGTTGTCGCAGGAATCTGTGATGTATGAAGCTGGTTCATCGTCATTCATGAGTCTTGTGCAAGGATTTGAGTGAAATGTCCTTCCTCGGAAAGTATTTCAAAAGTTTTCTGTTAGTGGTATATTTCTATTCTTTTATCTATCATTCTGTATCTTTATCCCTGAGCTACACGACCATTGCTGTGCGTTTGGTGGGGATCCTGCTTGTCTAGGGTCGTCGTGCACTCATTCCTGCTGTGTGTGGTTACCGTATCCTGTGTATTCCTTCATGCAGTGTAGGAATCATGTGTTTTCCTTCGTGGTGCGTGAGACTCGTGTGCTGCGTTGGAACATAACTTGTCATTACCAAGTGTTTGAGTTAGAGTCGTCTTGAGGTGATGTCCCTTAAGTCTTCATTGCATTACTACACAGTCCTGCTGTCCAATCCCTGCCTCATTGTGATGCTACACGCAATGCAAACAAAGGAATGCCAGCGTTGAGTTACACATTGGTACAGAGTCGAACATGCAAATGAATGAACGAGAAGAAAGGAAATTGATAGACTAATAAGTAAATCTAATAACTGTAAAAAAGAAATGAAGGGGAGAGGATGGTTAAAAAAAAAGGTAATGTGTTTAATGTAACCTTAACAATCTCGTGGCAGGAACCATCATGTGTAAGTGATAAACATGCTGATTAAAGTGGCAGGTACGTAAGTGTGAGTGTTTGTCATTCAGGGAAGACGAGGCAGACAGCTGCGTGAAGAGGAAATTGAAGGCCACGAGAGAGACAGAGACCGAGAGAGAGACAGAGACAGAGAGAGAGACAGAGACAGAGAGAGAGAGACAGACAGTGTATGTGTGTGTGTGTGTGTGTGTGTGTATGTGTGTGTGTGTGTGTGTGTGTGTGTGTGTGTGTGTGTGTGTGTGTGTGTGTGTGTGTGTGTGTGTGTGTGTGTGTGTGTGTGTGTGAGTGTGAGTGTGTGTGTGTGTGTGTGTGTGTCTGTCTGTGTGTGTGTCTGTCTGTGTAGCAGTACGTGGAGTTCGTTTTGGCGTAGATAGGAAGTCGCCGTATAACCACAAACCAGTAATACAAGATATGCTTCAACAGCTCTGAGGCGTCTTCAACCAGGGTGGAAGGGGAGGGGGGAGTCTCAACCAGGGTGGAAGGGGAGGGGGAGTCTCAACCAGAGTGGAAGGGGAGGGGGAGTCTCAACCAGGGTGGAAGGGGAGGGAGGAGTCTCAACCAGGGTGGAAGGGGAGGGAGGAGTCTCAACCAGGGTGGAAGGGGAGGGGGGGAGTCTCAACCAGGGTGGAAGGGGATGGGGGGAGTCTCAACCAGAGTGGAAGGGGAGGGGGAGTCTCAACCAGGGTGGAAGGGGAGGGGGGAGTCTCAACCAGGGTGGAAGGGGAGTGGGGAGTCTTAACCAGGGTGGAAGGGGAGGGGGGAGTCTTAACCAGAGTGGAAGGGGAGGGGGGGGGGAGTCTTAAACAGGGTGGAAGGGGAGGGGGGGGAGTCTTAACCAGGGTGGAGGGGAGGGGGAGTCTAACCAGGGTGGAAGGGGAGGGGGGAGTCTTAACCAGGGTGGAAGGGGAGGGGGGAGTCTTAACCAGGGTGGAAGGGGAGGGGGGAGTCTTAACCAGGGTGGAAGGGGAGGGGGGGAGTCTTAACCAGGGTGGAAGGGGAGGGGGGAGTCTTAACCAGGGTGGAAGGGGAGGGGGAGTCTCAACCAGAGTGGAAGGGGAGGGGGAAGTCTTAACCAGGGTGGAAGGGGAGGGGGGAGTCTCAACCATGGTGGAAGGGGGGGGTGAGTCTCAACGGGGTGGAAGGGGAGGGGGGAGTCTCAACCAGGGTGGAAGGGGAGGGGGGAGTCTCAACCGGGGTGGAAGGGGAGGGGGGAGTCTCAACCAGGGTGGAAGGGGAGGGGGGAGTCTCAACCGGGGTGGAAGGGGAGGGGGGAGTCTCAACCAGGGTGGAAGGGGAGGGGGGAGTCTCAACCAGGGTGGAAGGGGAGGGGCTTACTAATCCTAAAGCAAGGTTGTGGAGGCGACGTGGCTACAGACCCAAGTAGCAGAGCGGATCATCCCTGTGCGCTGGTGCCTGCCAGGCCTGGAGTTCCTGGCTCAGCAGGATGCACCTCGTGGGTAGCATTGTAATGCGTCCACTGAATGGAAACATAATGTGATGATATATAACAACATTTTTCCCCTAAATATGTGTGTAGGAAACAAAGGGTTAAGATAAACAGTAAGCAATCTAATTAGGGTACAGTAATTAGTGGAGTCCCCCAAGGGTCCGTACTTGGCCCATTAGGTTTCATTATCTATATATATGATTTGGATTCTGGAATAAGTAGCAACATAGTAAATTTGCGGATAGTTCTAAGATAGGGAGACACATCAGTTCGGAGAGAAAAGCTATGGTATTACAGGGTGAGCTAAACATAATGTATGAGTGGGCGGTCAAATGGCAGATGGATTTTAATATCAACAAGTGCAGTAAGCTTCAATACAGGAAATAGATATACCCTAGAGGGAGTAGAAATAGGTAAATCGAATTTGGAAAAAAGACTTAGTAGTGTTGGTAAGTCAGGACCTGAGACCTAGAGAGCAGTGTATTAGTGCCGGGAACAGAGCTAACAGTGTACTGTGTTTTATCAGACAGCAGTGTATTAGTGCCGGGAACAGAGCTAACAGTGTACTGTGTTTTATCAGACAGCAGTGTATTAGTGCCGGGAACAGAGCTAACAGTGTACTGTGTTTTATCAGACAGCAGTGTATTAGTGCCGGGAACAGAGCTAACAGTGTACTGTGTTTTATCAGACAGCAGTGTATTAGTGCCGGGAACAGAGCTAACAGTGTACTGTGTTTTATCAGACAGCAGTGTATTAGTGCCGGGAACAGAGCTAACAGTGTACTATGTTTTATCAGACAGCAGTGTATTAGTGCCGGGAACAGAGCTAACAGTGTACTATGTTTTATCAGACAGCAGTGTATTAGTGCCGGGAACAGAGATAACAGTGTACTATGTTTTATCAGACAGCAGTGTATTAGTGCCGGGAACAGAGATAACAGTGTACTATGTTTTATCAGACAGCAGTGTATTAGTGCCGGGAACAGAGATAACAGGGTACTGTGTTTTATCAGACAGCAGTGTATTAGTGCCGGGAACAGAGCTAACAGTGTACTGGGTTTTATCAGACAGCAGTGTATTAGTGCCGGGAACAGAGCTAACAGTGTACTGTGTTTCACCACCAAAGCGTAAGTAATAGATCAGCAGATGTAATACTAAGACTTTACTTAGTGTTAGTTAGGCCTCATTTAGATTATGGTGTGCTGTTCTGGTCTCCGTACTATAAAATGGATATTGATAAGCTAGAAGCAGTACAAGAAAGGATTACGAAAATGGTTCAGGGGATAAGGAACTTAAATTATAGATAGATTAAAATACCTCAATCTACACTCTTTAGAAAGACGTAGGGTAAGGGAGAGATGATAGAAGTGTTTAAATGGGTCAAGGGTTTCAACAAAGGGGACATAAATAAGGTTCTCTTAGTCAAGGAGAAAGTAAGAACACGAACAAATGGTTTCAAACTAGACAAGTTCAGATTCAAGAAAGATATAGGTAAAAACTGTTTGATTAATAGGGTAGTAGAGGAGTGGAACAAACTCAGCAAACATGTGGTAAGTGCAGGAAGAAAATACTTTTAAGAAAAGGTTAGACATATCTATGGATGAAGAAAACAGATGGTAAGTGTTAGGTGCACAGGAGCTGCCTTGTGTAGGTCGATTGGCATCTTGCAGCCTCCTTATTTTCTTATGCTCTTATGCGTGTTTCCAGGGTGAGTCAGCCAGATTATCGTCGTCTTCCTTACCGTGGATAGCAAAGCACTTTCCGTTAACTCTAACAAGGCAGAGTTGTACGGTGACACGTGGGAAATGAAAACAGGTTGAGTTTGCGCCGCGTAACAGCCTGGGTG
>JAPQNM010000026.1:2934089-2939089 GCA_029783475.1 Metacarcinus magister
AGAATCATATGGTTTCACTGAGCAAAATAAATAAAAACAGAACCTCAATACAGTTCGTGACAGTCAGTCGCCACGTGGTTAACATGCATTAGCAATGGACACAGATCGAGTACCACGCTTCCCCGGCACCTACTCATAGTTTATGAAGGTGGTTGACCATCTGCACATGTCGTCGAGTGATCAAACATCAACAGTGTTATTCATTCACTCTTCTTTCGAGCACCACTTCAAGTAAGTGTAGCAACGAGTGCTAACATTAGCCTTGACGAGTTTCACCATCTTAAGTATGTAGCCTCACCAACATAGACTGGAGGTGACCCAGCTTCTTCCACATTCAGTTAAACGAGGCACAGCACCTTCCATGTAACATTATATAATTATAAAACCAACAACTTAGCATGAAAGACGAGCAGGCAATAAAGTCATGTATCAAGTTTGTGCCGTGTTCCTGCTGTGAGGAGGTGACAGAGGTGCAAGCCGCTGCCGTGACAGCCGCGACCTGCCCGTCAGCACTAAGGTGAGAGTGACGTTCAGTGGCCAGCAATGGTCTGCCGTCCTCGTCACCTCCCCCATCATGCAGTGACACCACAACAATCTCAAAGCAGTGGTCTGGGCCGCGTCCCCTCACACCTCTGCAGCCTCTACCTTTGGTTTTCACAGCCAGCGACAGAAACAGATTCCCTCGCGGCCTGACCAAACATACAAGGAATACATTGCAACAACCTGTTACGGAGGGTGGCTGCAGACACCACGCACAACAGGTAAGGGGTGCATGACGTGCCGGTGGAGGGGGCGTGGCTCCCCATCCAAAGTGTGCTCGACATAAAGAATTCATGGATTTTATGGTTCCTTAATAAACCACCGCTGTGTTCCATCACCTTTACCTTCACCCTGACACCTTCCTTCCTTCCTTCCACCATTGCGTCCCCGCCTCCCCTCGACCCTCCATCATCCCACACCACCAACCACAACACCCACCCACTCACCAAACCCCCCCCCACTCACCACCACACACACACACACACACACACACACACACACACCACACACACACACACACACACACACACACACACACACACACACACACACACACACACACACACACACACACACACACACACACACACACCACACACACACACACACACACACACACACCACACACACACACACACACACACACACACACACACACCACACACACACACACACCACACACACACACACACACACACACACACACACACACAACACACACACACACACACACACACACACACACACACACACACACACACACACCACACACACACACACACACACACACCACACACACACACACACACACACACACACACACACACACCACACACACACACACACACACACACACACACACACACACACACACACACACACACACACACACACACACACACACACACACACACACACACACACCACACACACACACACACACACACACCACACACACACACACACACACACACACACACACACACACACACACACACACACACACCACACACACACACACACACACACACACACACACACACACACACACACACACACACACACACACCACACACACACACACACACACACACACACACACACACACACACACACACACACACACACACACACACACACACACACACACCACACACACACACACACACACACACACACACACACACACACACACACACACACACACACACACACCACACACACACACACACACACACACACACACACACACACACACACCACACACACACACACACACACACACACACACACACACACACACACCACACACACACACACACACACACACACACACACACACACACACACACACACACACACACCACACACACACACACACACACACACACACACACACACACACACACACACACACACACACACACACACACACCACACACACACACACACCACACACACACACACACACACACACACACACACACACACACACACACACACACACACCACACACACACACACACACACACACACACACACACACACACACACACCACACACACACACACACACACACACACACACACAACACACACACACACACACACACACACACACACACACACACACACACACACACACACACACACACACACACACACCACACACACACACACCACACACACACACACACACACACACACACACACACACACACACACACACACACACACACACACACACACACACACACACACACACACACACACACACACACACCACACACACACACACACACACACACACACACACACACACACACACACACACACACACACACACACACACACACACACAACACACACACACACACACACACACACACACACACACACACACACACACACACACACACACACACACACACACACACACACACACACACACACCACACACACACACACACACACACACACACACACACACACACACACACACACACACACACACACACACACACACACACACACACACACACCACACACACACACACACACACACACACACACACACACACCACACACACACACACACACACACACACACACACACACACACACACACACACACACACACACAACACACACACACACACACACACACACACACACACACACACACACACACACACACACCACACACACACACACACACACACACACACACACACACACACACACACACACACACCACACACACACACACACACACACACACACACACACACACCACACACACACACACACACACACACCACACACACACACACACACACACACACACACACACACACCACACACACACACACACACACACACACACACACACACACACACACACACACACACACACACCACACACACACACACACACACACACACACACACACACACACACACACACACACACACACACACACACACACACACACACACCACACACACACACACACACACACACACACACACACACACACACACACACCACACACACACACACACACACACACACACACACACACACACACACACACACACACACACACACACACACACACACACACACACACACACAACACACACACACACACACACACACACACACACACACACACACCACACACACACACACACACAACACACACACACACACACACACACACACACACACACACACACACACACACACACACACACACACCACACACACACACACACACACACACACACACACACACACACACACACACACACACACACACACACACCACACACACACACACACACACACACACACACACACACACACACACACACACACACACCACACACACACACACACACACACACACCACACACACACACACACACACACACACACACACACACACACACACACACACACACACACACACACACACACACACACACACACACACACACACACACACACACACACACACACACACACACACACACACACACACACACACACACACACACACACACACACACACACACACACACACAACACACACACACACACACACACACAACACACACACACACACACACACACACACACACACACACACACACACACACACACACACACACACAACACACACACACACACACACACACACACACACACACACCACACACACACACACACACACACACACACACACACACACACACACACACACACACACACACACACACACACACCACACACACACACACACACACACACACACACACACACACACACACACACACACACACACACACACCACACACACACACACACACACACACACACACACACACACACACACACACACACACCACACACACACACACACACACACACACACACACACACACACACACACACACACACACACACACCACACACACACACACACACACACACACACACACACACACACACACACAACACACACACACACACACACACACACACACACACACACACACACACACACACACACACACACACACACACACACACACACACACACACACACACACACACACACACACACACACACACACACACACACACACACAGGACCTGAAGGAGTGCAGGGGGGAGGGTGTGTGTGTTTGTTGCCCATTCGTCGATTTCAACCTCTTATTATGTTCCCATTGTGAGTGTTTATTGGCTATTAACTTTGTGTGTGTGTGTGTGTGTGTGTGTGTGTGTGTGTGTGTGTGTGTGTGTGTGTGTGTGTGTGTGTGTGTGTGTGTGTGTGTGTGTGTGTGTGTGTCTCTCTCTCTCTCTCTCTCTCTCTCTCTCCTCTCTCTCTCTCTCTTTCTCTCTCTTTAAGTCAATCAATCCCAGCAGGGCGCCACACAAGCCAGCCGGAGTGAAGGATCAACAGGGAAATGACTGCCAAGTAAATATTTCGAAACATATGTTTCATACTATTAATAATTTGAAGTAATTTCTGCATTTCAATAATATTCAGTTTTTATTCCTACAGAAACTGTACCAGTATGCAGACTTTTGATTCAATTAAACATACTTGAAAGTGCTGATCTTTCACTGGGACCAGAAATTATTGATGATGTACTGTACTTTGTATATAAACTATGATAAAATGCACGTGCGACTGAGAAATATTCTAGGTTGTGATATTAATGGTGTGTTATACGTGTAGGACTATACTTCAGTGTGATAGATATTCTATATAAGGAAAGTAAAATATTGATATTGTCTTTTTGGGGAGCGGACTGTGAAGAAAGAAATATAATACTGTCGCTTACTTTATGAACGGACACCACCGCTCCAGGCCAGTGTGCGCCTCGACCAAGGTGCACACACACATGGACGATGGGATGATGATGAAAGGATCACATTGAGATGCT
>JAPQNM010000026.1:2949089-2951589 GCA_029783475.1 Metacarcinus magister
GTCTTGTTGCTGGAATAGGAGCTGCGAAGTAGAGTAGCTTGTTTAGGACCTTCTCATCCCCGTCTAAGAGAGCTCTTTTCAGTTCTGCCACAGACAGATCTTCACAAACACACAATTAATATATATATATATATATATATATATATATATATATATATATTTATATATATATATATATATATATATATATATATATATGTATATATATATATATATATATATATATATATATATATATATATATATATATTTATATATATATATATATATATATATATATATTTATATATATTTATATATATATATATATATATATATATATATATATAAATATATATAAATATATATATATATATATATATATATATATATATATATATATATATATATATAATCATAACACTACTTCCTTATTATGCCACAATTTATAGTTGCGTTACTGTGTTGATACGTTTATCTAAAATCGAAATTGATGTAGTGTTGTTGTGTAACACTTCTTGTAGCTGTGCAAGGAACAAAAATGCTGATATAAAGTGGATATCAAATGTTTGTTTGCAGACATAGAACAATGCAATAAGTTACAGTCCACAGAATGATATAAAAAATCAACTATTTAATAAGCTTCCGCGTACCTAAATAACTTTCAACAAACGACATTGTACAAAATTTGATGTGGAAAGCAACCTAATACAACGTTAATATAAAGTATACGCGAAAGCGATTTGCAATATACTATACACAATTTGTTATAAATATGAACTTGACTTTGTAGAAGGTTAATCGACCCTCGTGATGATGTCCGGTAAACACCTTGGCACTCACCCTAAAACAACGCAACCACGACAACTATTAGAGGAAAGGTTTGGAATTTTTCGCAATGCAAGAAAGAAAAATGATATATACAGGTATTACCCGCGTCACTGACACACATGTATAGAGGCCTTTGAGCACAGTCTTAAGTTGTCAGACTCCAAGATGTAATTTTTACGGGTATCTTGGCTAAGTCCTTCCATGTCTTTCACAACTGTCTTTAATATGTACCTCTCGGATCCAGGTAGTAACCTGTGGAGGTCATCCCAATGGATGTCAGCAGCCGAGAATCATCAAAACTCACAACAGGTAAATAAAGCAAGGTCGAGGACGGTGACCCGGAACACTTCCTGCGTGGCGAGGCTGTACACGTTCCTTCACCTTATCACAGCGCGGGCAGGCGGCAGCAAATCATGGGTGCCGCCAACACGCTACGACTTAAGGCTCTCCAACGCCGTGCCTGCAGCTCCTTGGCTGGAGGAGCGTGATGGAAGGGTTCACGGGCGGCTCAGTAAGGTGAGTGGCGGTGAGACCTTGGATGGCGGAATGTAAGAGTGTTAAGAATGTGGTGGTGTGGTGCGCCTGGCAGGTGGCGGCTGCTGTGAGACAAACAGTTAAGCCATGGAGGTTAGGTTGTGTCTGCTTGGTGCCGTCACACACATGTTGGACCCGTCAACACCCAACGAACATCCTGAAGTGAGATACTTACGCAAACATTAATAGAAACTACTACAGGTGCGGAGGAACGTTCTCTCTCTCTCTCTCTCTCTCTCTCTCTCTCTCTCTCTCTCTCTCTCTCTCTCTCTCTCTCTCTCTCTCTCTCTCTCTCTCTCTCTCTCTCTCTCTCTCTCTCTCTCTCTCTCTCTCTCTGTCTCTGTCTCTGTCTCTGTCTCTTCTCTCTGTCTCTGTCTCTGTCTCTGTCTCTCTATCTCTCTCTCTCTCTCTCTCTCATCTCTCTCTCCTCTCCTCCTCTCTCTCTCTCTCTCTCTCTCTCTCTCTCTCTCTCTCTCTCCCCTCTCTCTCTCTCTCCTCTCTCTCTCTCTCTCTCTCTCTCTCTCTCTCTCTCTCTCTCTCTCTCTCTCTCTCTCTCTCTCTCTCTCTCTCTCTCTCTCTCTCTCTCTCTCTCTCTCTCTCTTTTTTTCTCTCTATCTATCTGTCTATCTATATATCTATTTATCTATTTCTTTCTTTCTCTATCTATCTATCTATCTATCTATCTATCTATCTATCTCTCTCTTTCTTTCTCTCTCTCTCTCTCTCTCTCTCTCTCTCTCTCTCTCTCTCTCTCTCTCTCTTCTCTCTCTCTATTTATCTATCTATCTATCTATCTATCTATCTAGCTATCTATCTCTTTCTTTCTTTCTCTCTCTCTCTCTCTCTCTCTCTCTCTCTCTCTCTCTCTCTCTCTCTCTCTCTCTCTCTCTCTCTCTCTCTCTCTTTCTTTCTCTCTCTCTATCTATCTATCTATCTCTTTCTTCCTCTCTCTCTCTCTCTCTCTCTCTCTCTCTCTCTCTCTCTCTCTCTCTCTCTCTCTCTCTCTCTCTCTCTCTCTCTCTCTCTCTCTCTCTCTCTCTCTCTCTCTCCCCCCTCCCTTTTTTCCAACCACTCCACATATTACATCGTACATTTTTTTTTTATTAACTTATCTTTTTTTTTTTTTATAGTCACTAACAATACAGAGCTCACTCAT
>JAPQNM010000026.1:2959089-2961589 GCA_029783475.1 Metacarcinus magister
CCAACAGTATAAAAAAATGTGCAAGAGTGTGACGATGAATTTGTAGGCAGTGGGAAGCAAAAAACGTGGAGGAAAAATATAGTTAAAGGTTAGGGATGGTGGTAAGCCACGGCGCTCGCCTCCGTCTCCTTCGTTTTTGAACCTAGTGAGTTCAAACCTGTGGGACGTGAAGTCGTCCACACAGGTGCGACTACCTCGGAAACCACTTTTCAGTCCTGTCCTCGCAGGACATTTTCTGCGTATTATTAAGTGTTGCTGAACCCGTTACATGATGCCTTGGGGTTGCAGTTTTTATTACAATATTATGTCATGTGTTATAAAGCTTGTAACGTGAGTGTTAAGTTAAACATCATATACTGACTCCAACAGACTGATTTCCGTAACAAACTTATTGATGTGAATATACTTGGAGTAGATGTAGGAAGGAGTTAATGAATTCACTAAGATTGAATGGCTACGTAAACAATGAACTATATAACCATTCACATCTGTTCACTGAAATGGTACCCAAGACGGCTGTCCAACTCTGCGCTTCAGGACCCAAGAGTGTGTTGTGGCAGCGCCAAGGTGGTGGTCGCAGGACCCACTGCGCCGCGTCGTGAGTTCAGTGTTTGCAGGAGTGTAAGTATTCGTATCTCAGTGAGAATGTGTCACGCTGAGATGCCATTCCGTTAAGCCGCCGAAGGAATCCTAATTGACTCACTCACAGTAAAGTCCTTATCAGAGTCCGTTCAGTAATCCTTTGATGCTTTACGAAAACTGTGCTGCGTCGCTTTTATTTCCATTAACGTAAAAACCGATACTAGTGGAGCACCGGCAGTCCGAGCGTCAATAGAAGGGAGTCGATAGCACAGGAAAACATTCACTTCCTATATTTTCATGAATACGTTATTCGTTTTTTTTTTACTTTTTCTTTTAACTCAGAAAAAAAAACCAGTTACATCCGGACACTTACAGAAGAAAATTCACAAAATATACAATACATTCAGTTTGAAATTATGAAATTAGAAATGTTATCAAGCCGCCATGGAACACCTGTTACGATGACTAAGTTGAGGCGAGCAGACCACCTGTACGTGCAGGTGCACGTTCATCACTCAGCAGACTAAAGGTACGCCTGCACGGCGCCAGGTGCACGTTCATCACTCAGCAGACTAAAGGTACCCCTGCACGGCGCCAGGTGCACGTTCATCACTCAGCAGACTAAAGGTACGCCTGCACGGCGCCAGGTGCCCTGAAGCAGGAAACACACTAAATAAAGAATCCAACAATGAAGAAGCTAACATGTTCTAGACTCGAACAATTGTTCATGCAGTAGTGAGGTTGGGTGGAGGCAGGTGGAGTGTCTTGGTTCAGGTTCTGAGTTGGTGCAGTGACGTCAAGTATCACGTGGTGCCGCCAATGTGATCTGTTATCCATACGCCCACAAGTATCACGTGGTGCCGCCAATGTGATCTGTTATCCATACGCCCACAAGTATCACGTGGTGCTGCCAGTGTGATCTGTTATCCATACGCCCACAAGTATCACGTGGTGCCGCCAATGTGAACTGTTATCCATACGCCCACAAGTATCACGTGGTGCTGCCAGTGTGAACTGTTATCCATACGCCCACAAGTATCACGTGGTGCTGCCAATGTGAACTGTTATCCATACGCCCACAAGTATCACGTGGTGCCGCCAGTGTGAACTGTTATCCATACGCCCACAAGTATCACGTGGTGCTGCCAATGTGAACTGTTATCCATACGCCCACAAGTATCACGTGGTGCCGCCAATGTGAACTGTTATCCATACGCCCACAAGTATCACGTGGTGCCGCCAATGTGAACTGTTATCCATACGCCCACAAGCCTCGCCGACCTCGGGTTTCCTGCCGTTTCCTCAACCACCATTAGTCGGAATGATATATAGATGCTACTCAGGAAAGCTTATGAAAATATTCTTTTGAAACTTTTCAACATCTTGAAGTGTTTGAAAAGAATCTTGAACAAGAGAGTTGAGAAACTGTTATACATTTACTTTATTATATTCAGTGAAAGAGACCCATCCAACTTTTTTTCTTATTTGCGATATAGAGAACTATCTTACAAAACGAATGAAAAAATACATTATGGTTTACCATAGTAGCAATAAAAACTTTTTTGAGAAAATTATTTTGAAAGTATAAGTTTAGCCTTGAGCCTCCATGGTTGAGGCCTTGCTAGTGAGTGTGGTGCTTGGCTTACCAACACACTCCACTTCATCACGGGGCTTGGACGACTGTCTTGTTTGAAGTTTGAGTACTTTATAAAAGCTCTCTTGAAGACCTTTGATCATAATGTTTAAGCCACTATTGGAAAGCTGGTGTAAATGGATTTTCAATGATGCAGTGTGTGCAAATACTTGTTCTAAACTTTGTGGTTCGGAAACTTATGTTAATAGGTTGTCGTTTACCTGGAATGATGAATACATAAAGTCATCATCTACTCTTGTAAAGAAACAACATCTTGCGAATCAG
>JAPQNM010000026.1:2971589-2974427 GCA_029783475.1 Metacarcinus magister
GGCCTCGGTCTGCCTCCTTCCCACCATCCCAGTCACCCTCCCTCTCTCTTTCTCTCTCTCTCTCTCTCTCTCTCTCTCTCTCTCTCTCTCTCTCTCTCTCTCTCTCTCTCTCTCTCTCTCTCTCTCTCTCTCTCTCTCTCTCTCTCTCTCTCTCGCTCTCTCTCTCTCTCTCTCTCTCTCTCTCCCTCCCTACCTCCTTGCCTCCCCGCCTCCTCCAACATCCAGCCCACGCACGGCAGGTTTATCACGCGCATATTTACGGCGGCTTTATTTTGTGATGGTTTGTTGTGCGTGCACCATGACGCTGTTTGTCTATTTGCTGTATATTCATGGCAGCGCACTTCATAGTAATTCATTTTATGTGTAGTGTGATGCAGCACAGATAAATAGAAGCACTTTTATGCTTTATTTTTTTCTTACTGTTAACAGAATGTGACAGAATATTGCAGGCTATCTATCTGTTCCTAGTTTTTCGCGTCCATTCCTGAGCCAACTAGGTGCTGTTAGTGCTAAGTGATGCTTAGAGAGTGCTGATAGTGTTGGGCGGTGTTTAGTGGGTGTTGGTTGTGCTGGGTGGTGCTTAGTGGGTGTTGGTGGTGCTGGGTGGTGCTTAGTGGGTGTTGGTGGTGCTGGGTGGTGCTTAGTGGTGCTGAGTGAGGCTGGATAGACATGGCATGAGGTAAGAGTGAAGACTTGTTAACGTATTGTCATCACCGTCACTTAACGTTACAATCATTGCTTCCGTAAAGGTGTTTGTCATTGGATGTCACTCCTGTACCTTGCTCTGACCCTGTACGAGGCTCACACACGCGTCTCATCACTAAGAATTATCTACGTATATTTCATGTAAATCTGACACAGTAATGTCACGCAACATTGTAATAAAATACTTATTCATTGTAATGCAACATAACAAGATGCATTATTGTAATCCTATTATTTCCTGTCAAAAGAAGCCATTGTGAAGAAAAACTTGGAAGGCACTCACATTAACGTCATCCTTCTATAATATTTCAATGTGCTGAGTTAAGTGGAAACACGCTTTCTGAAATATTACATTTGTGTTGCAAACTAAGCCAAGTAATGGTTCTGAGTCTGCCAGTGTACTTGTGAATTTAAGCCTCAAATATCTAAACAAATCACTACAGTTTCCAGTCCCATCGCAAAGCTAAGGTCTAAATGATTATTGTCTAGGAATTAATGTTCATATCTAGTGCAAAGAAGCATAAAACAATGGCACAGTTAGTAATGTGACAACACTTTTAGCGATGATGATGAATGAACATTAATATTAATGTATCATGTCAGACTTTGGCGCTGCGACGAACTCTTGGATTTGAAGACCGCCATGTTAAATACTTGAATATGTTAACATTAAATTTAACTGAAAAGCCAGACGCACAGGGTCAAAGTCAGCGTGAAACATTTTAAGAAGCATCCTTCCATTTATAGTGGACATTATAAGAAAGGAAAACATTACTATGAAGAAAGTATCCTGAAAAAAACTGGCTTTGTTTAAATGCCAATAAAAGATTGTTATGTTCTTATCAATAGATCTTTCACCAATTATAATGATGTGTGATACAGTTGTACCTCGCGGAAGGAAAGGTAATACACAGTAATGCAGCGTGTACACGAGGTACCTTGAATACAGACATCGGGTGGGCGGGTGAAACCTTCTGGCCGAGAACCTTACAAACACACCACTGAAAGAACCCACATTCTCCCTTGATAGCAATCTAATCACATTATGCCGCTCTCTCTCTCTCTCTCTCTCTCTCTCTCTCTCTCTCTCTCACTCTCTCTCTCTCTCTCTCTCTCTCTCTCTCTCTCTCTCTCTCTCTCTCTCTCTTTTACAGTTCTTCACGTGGGCCAAGCTTTTAAACTAAAAGTATTCATATTTTCACCCGTCTTTTCATCCGCACTCCTTCCTATTATTTTAATTATTCAGATCCATTAGTAGCTATTAGGGAATTGTAATTATGTTAAGGATACTTCCCTTTTTTAGCACTTTTGGTGCAGAATTTTGGAATTTAACATTGAAACTTCAAAGGCGGTGTGTTATTTACCTGAGAGTGTGTGAGAGAGAGAGAGAGAGAGAGAGAGAGAGAGAGAGAGAGAGAGAGAGAGAGAGAGAGAGAGAGAGAGAGAGAGAGAGAGAGAGAGAGAGAGAGAGAGAGAGAGAGAGAGAGAGAGAAGAGAGAGAGAGAGAGAGAGAGAGAGAGAGAGAGAGAGGAGAGAGAGAGAGAGAGAGAGAGAGAGAGAGAGAGAGAGAGAGAGAGAGAGAGAGAGAGAGAGAGAGAGAGAGAGAGAGAGAGAGAGGAGAGAGAGAGAGAGAGAGAGAGAGAGAGAGAGAGAGAGAGAGAGAGATAGAGAGAGAGAGAGAGAGAGAGAGAGAGAGAGAGAGAGAGAGGAGAGAGAGAGAGAGAGAGAGAGAGAGAGAGAGAGAGAGAGAGAGAGAGAGAGAGAGAGAGGAGAGAGAGAGAGAGAGAGAGAGAGAGAGGAGAGAGAGAGAGAGAGAGAGAGAGAGAGAGAGAGAGAGAGAGAGAGAGAGAGAGAGAGAGAGAGAGAGAGAGAGAGAGAGAGGAGAGAAGAGAGGAGAGAGAGAGAGAGAGAGAGAGAGAGAGAGAGAGAGAGAGAGAGAGAGAGAAGAGAGAGAGAGAGAGAGAGAGAGAGAGAGAGAGAGAGAGAGAGAGAGAGAGAGAGAGGAGAGAGAGGAGAGAGAGAGAGAGAGAGAGAGAGAGAGAGAGAGAGAGAGAGAGAGAGAGAGAGAGAGAGAGAGAGAGAGAGAGAGAGAGAGAGAGAGAGAGAGAGAGAGAGAGAGAGAGAGAGAGAGAG
>JAPQNM010000026.1:2974527-2984527 GCA_029783475.1 Metacarcinus magister
CCCGTTCAACCCACTCAGACTGTTTCCGCACCTCTCTTAATCTCTCTCTCTCTCTCTCTCTCTCTCTCTCTCTCTCTCTCTCTCTCTCTCTCTCTCTCTCTCTCTCTCTCTCTCTCTCTCTCTCTCTCTCTCTCTCTCTCTCTCGCTCTCGCTCTCGCTCTTTCTCTCACAAACGGCCCCCTCCCCCGTGTCGTTACTCACTGTCAGATAACTTATCGCAACCAACTATTTTCAAAGTACCTTGTGTCTAATATATTTACTGTGTATGTTTGTTTGTCTTTAAGTTTGTTTGTTGATTTGTTTTTCTGTCTATGTTTCTATGTTACGCCTACATAAGCAATTGACACGCTTTAAGTATATGAATCTGTGTTTTATATAACTCACCTTATCTTTTGACGCTGCTGCACCCTTACCTGTATTCGTGACCACCTTGGAGGTACGCTCAGCATTCTACACCCTTGCAAAGCATTTAACACTCCCGTTTATCCTGTTAATGGTGTTCTCTCTGTTGGAGTCCTCGGATCATAATTCAATTTTCGTATCCTGTCGTGCCTCTCCAGCATCACCCTCCGACCCACCGAAGCGGAGGTGCTTCTGGCACTATCCTGAGTGGAAGGACCTGACGCGGTACTACTTCCATTGTCTATTGAATAACAAATACGTCAGAGTGTTACAGTGATGTCCTGTGTTCAGTGCGTTATGGTAATGCTCTCTGACTTGGAAGCATATATTCCACACTCTTATATGATGCTAAGACTCGTAAACCTTAATTTATTTTACTTTACTTCCGTGTTGGTCAAGATGGAGAGGCAGCTGACTGTTGGTTCCGTAGTGATGCATCTCATCATACTCATGCACTTTATCCTTCTCCCTGATGTCATTGTAAATCTGTTCTATAACTTTTCATTATTAGGAATTGTCACAGTATTATCAACTTTAGCTTTTCTCGTAGTTGTTGCCAGCCACCTAAAAGTTTCTGATGAATTAATTTTTTATGTTTTCTTCCTTCGTTTCATCCTGATTGCACAGCTGTTATCACCTCAATGTTTGAAGCTCAAGTCTTCGTTCAGATCTTGTTTATCACTCAACAATGGACGATTCAAACTTTGTCTCTGCTTTTCCCTTATCATCTAACTTCCTTATTTATGTTAGTGTGTCTTTTTTATTAAGAAAAGCTTGTTGACTATTGAACATTTAAATAACTTTGGTATTGAATATGTTTATCTAAAATACGTAGCTATTTGTGTCTAGAGTTCGACTCTAAAGTTTTATTTGTTTAAACATTCAGTTTGTAATGTTACGTTGAACACATGTCCGAGTGTTACTACCATTACCTCCAACACACACCTCAGTGCTGCCATTACAAAACACTCTGGCTTCGTCCTGTAACCTCGTCACGTTTCATTATAATTCTTCATAATGGTGATTTTTGTTTGCCCTTGAATCTGAGCCTCGGAAGGAATCTGGGCTTAGTGGAATCCTTCCTATTGTCCTCAAACATTTGTGTTCATGTTCACATACTGTTTGGTCAATATCCTTCTTTCCTGTCGAACAATATCTACCTTGCCTTCTTACTGAAAGTTTGCTTACATACAACTTGCCTTGAAAGGTTGAACGAACTCATGAATTTAGGCACCGACATTTTGTCTTTCTAAGGTTACTGAGTTTGTCTTCACTAGAAACATTAGCATTGTATTATTAGAGTTATAGCATCGTGCTTGTTGTTTAGTATTGTTTGTCCTTTATAAAGAAACACCAGAACTTGAAGCTGATGCTGCCTCCTTGAAGCTTAAGTCTGGTGTTGTTAGCCCGGCGTTGTGTGTTCTATCTCTACACATCCTCCCTGTGCCGGCAAGCATCTTGGTGCAGCCTTCACTTGTGTCAGGATGGTGTGTTGTCACACTCCCTGGCGCAGGAGGCACCAGTGTAGACACAAAGGGGCGGCGTGGCTCAGGTGCTGCATCATCATCATGATGACATTAGTGATGCCTGCAACCTGCTTTAAAGTGAATCCATCGTGTGTTTATTGAAGCAGCTGTAGATGCATTAAAGTTGTACTTGTCCAATAATCCATACTTCTCTGGCGGTAACATCATCGTTTTTTACACGAGAAGGCAGTGATTGCATTATTGTTGTACCTTCAGTGCACTTTGAATTCACTCAGGCAGGATAAAAGCCTTCCCCAACCATCTCCACTCATGTCTATCGGACGCTCGTCTGTTCCAGGCCACCCCAGCAAAACTACCTAACTCATCTCTCCATTCAGTTTACAGTCTGTCCTGCCTTATCTTACCATCACTAGGTTGCCATTCTGTTACTCTAGTTGTCATCTATTATCTGTTTTGTGCGTGACGTGTTTTCCCCACATCAACATTGTTTGTGCTAGCTGTTAGTTACGACGCACAACACAACACAACGGGTTACAATATCTATAACTGCTACGGAATTACAACTGATTCAAAATATTCATTTGGAGAGTTTTCTTGGCAGTGTTTCCGAAACCTTTAATCATAAACGAAACATTTTATTTATTTATTTATTTATTTATTTATTTTATTTTTTTTTTTTTTTCAAATTGAAAGTTTCAAAACTTTTATTCCAGTCATTTTTCTCCTATTTGTGACGAAAATGGATTGCCGATTTTTTGGAAGACTTCCATGATTGAGATCGAACAGTTGTTTGCCATTTTACTACAAAAAAATGTTACTCCTACAGGAGGAGTTTCCAGCCTGGGGGGGCGTGCACCCCCCGATGGTGCTGGATGGCATTTCAGATGGTGTGACAAAGAGGAAAGCAAATACTTTATCAGAATTGATTTCTATAATATGATCATTAACTAACTCTTGAAAATATCTTTAAGTACGAAAAAAAAATTAATTATTCGTCGTATTTAGATTCAGATGTAACTTATTCACCGATTTGTTCAAGTCATGAGTGAGAAGCAGGAACAAAGAAGTTAGGTGTCCTGTGTCGTCTGTACAGAGGCCTTATCCGCCCCGGTATGGAGTACGAAGCTCACGTAGGGTGAACTCTACGCACACAGTTGCTAAACAAGGTTGCGTCAAAAGCTTTTCGTCTTATTGACTCCCCTACTCTTACTGACTGTCTTCAACCTCTTACACTCCGCTGCAATGTTGCATCTGTTGCTATCTTGTACCGTTATGTTCATGCTGACTGTTCTTCTGAACTTGCTAACTGCATGCCTCCCCCTTCCCGTGGCCTCGCTGTACACGATTTTCTACTCACTCGCATCCCTATTCTGTCCACCTCCCTTATGCAAGAGTTAACTAGTATCTTCACTCTTCCTTCCCCTCTACTAGTAAACTCTGGAACTCTCTACCTGAATCTGTATTTCCACCTTCCTACCAATTGAACTCATTTAAGAGAGGAGTATCAAGACACCTGCAACCCTAATTTGGCCTCCCTGTTTTTATTACTCGTTCTACTATTGGGAACCGGTAATCGCAAGTTGGTTTTGTTTATAACGTTTTTTATTGTCCTTGGCCGGTTCTCCAATAGCATCAAAAATAATTAGTTAAGATCCATTTCAAAGTTTACAATTTTGTCTTATTGCTTAGTTTACATTAACATTATATGCACTGAGTCAAGACCTTATTTATTTTAGTTAATTTTATTCACCCGCAGCTCTGTGTATGGTTGAATGAAAGAAAATTAATTAGAAATTCAACTTTTTCATCTTTAAACTAAATTTTACTTTTCTATGGGATCCGAACATTAATAAAAAATTTCTTAGGTTTTCAAGGCAGAGAAAAGATTAAGAACCAATGCTTTAGGGTTGAAAAAGAGGCTGCGCACGCTCCCGGGGACAGGCATTCAAGGGTAAGAAGAGAGGCTGGGCGGGGTGAGGGGGGGGGAGGCAGATAAAGGGAAGCCGCGTGGGAAGGTGAGGTGGGAGGTGGTTGTCTGTGTGTGGTGCCGCAGCCTTGGTAATGATGCTGATCCTTACGTTACCCTGGCAGATAACACGATGCTTTTTGAATGAAAGTTATAATTTGTGTTACGGTAAGTGTGATGGCAAAGCCCCTTAGTGTTCCCTTCCTCGTAAAGACAAGCAGGGAGGGGAGGCTGTACCGATGCTCTCTCTCTCTCTCTTTTTTTTCTTTTAGTACACAGCATACACACACACACACACACACACACACACACACACACACACACACACACACACACACACACACACACACACACACACAACACACACACACACACACACACACACACACACACACACACACACACACACACACACACACACACACACACACACACACACACACACACACACACACACACACACACACACACACACACACACACACACACACACACAACACACACACACACACACACACACACACCACACACACACACACACACACACACACACACACACACACACACACACACACACACACACACACACACACACACACACACACACACACACACACACACACACACACACACACACACAACACACACACACACACACACACACACACACACACACACACACACACACACACACACACACACACACACACACACACACACACACACACACACACACACACACACACACACACACACACACACACACACACACACACACACACACACACACACACACACACACACACACACACACACCACACACACACACACACACACACACACACACACACACACACACACACACACACACACACACACACACACACACACACACACACACACACACACACACACCACACACACACACACACACACACACACACACACACACACACACACACACACACACACACCACACACACACACACACACACACACACACACACACACACACACACACACACACACACACACACACACACACACACACACACACACACACACACACACACACACACACACACACACACACACACACACACACACACCACACACACACACACACACACACACACACACACACACACACACACACACACACACACACCACACACACACACACACACCACACACACACACACACACAACACACACACACACACACACACACACACACACACACACACACACACACACACACACACACACACACACACACACCACACACACACACACACACACACACACACACACACACACACACACACACACACACACACACACACACACACACACACACACCACACACACACACACACACACACACACACACACACACACACACACACACACCACACACACACACACACACACACACACACACACACACACACACACACACACACACACACACACACACACACACACACACACACACACACACACACACACACACACCACACACACACACACACACACACACACACACACACACACACACACACACACACACACACACACACACACACCACACACACACACACACACACACACACACACACACACACACACACACACACACACACACACACACACCACACACACACACACACACACACACACACACACACACACACACACACACACACACACACACACACACACACACACACACACACACACACACACACACACACCACACACACACACACACACACACACACACACACACACACACACACACACACACACACACACACACACACACACACACACCACACACACACACACACACACACACACACACACACACACACACACACACACACACACACACACACACACACACACACACCACACACACACACACACACACACACACACACACACACACACACACACACACACACACACACACACACACACACACAACACACACACACACACACACACACACACACACACACACACACACACACACACACACACACACACACACACACACACACACACACACACACACACACACACAACACACACACACACACACACACACACACACACACACACACACACACACACACCACACACACACACACACACACACACACACACACACACACACACACACACACACACACACACACACACACACACACACACACACCACACACACACACACACACACACACACACGTAATCATGATAACTTCAACATGTTGTGTGTTCCTCTAATAACAGTTTTTCCCTTAATTGAGGTTGTCGCTGACAATTGTTCTAAGTTGTGATTACTCTCGTCCTTCTGAAATGAGTGTGAGACTCGTTGATGAATTGACACACTTGTACTTGAAGTTTGGGTATCGAGTCATTTCGCCCTGATTCCCGTTCGCCCCGGGTCGTTTCATTCGCTAAATTACGGAATTATATAATTAAGTTGAACTTGTTAGGTTAGGTTATGTTTGATTATGCTATGTTAGGTTAGGTTAGGTTAGGTTAGACGACCTTGGGCGAACGGGAATAGGAGTTACACGACCCGGGGCGAACGGGAATAGGAGTTACACGACCCGGGGCGAACGGGAATAGGAGTTACACGACCCGGGACGAACGGGAATAGGAGTTACACGACCCGGGGCGAACGGGAATAGGAGTTACACGACCCGGGACGAACGGGAATAGGAGTTACACGACCCGGGACGAACGGGAATAGGAGTTACACGACCCGGGACGAACGGGAATAGGAGTTACACGACCCGGGGCGAACGGGAATAGGAGTTACACGACCCGGGGCGAACGGGAATAGGAGTTACACGACCCGGGGCGAACGGGAATAGGAGTTACACGACCCGGGGCGAACGGGAATAGGAGTTACACGACCCGGGGCGAACGGGATTCGTGGCGTAATGACCCGGAACCTAAGTTGGGTGGGTGTGTGAGGAAGTAGTAGTAGTAGTAGTAGTAGTAGTAGTAGTAGTAGTAGTAGTAGTAGTAGTAGTAGTAGTAGTAGTAGTAGTAGTAGTAGTAGTAATAGTAGTAGTAGTAGTAGTAATAGTAGTAGTAGTAGTAATAGTAGTAGTAGTAGTAGTAATAGTAGTAGTAGTAGTAGTAATAGTAGTAGTAGTAGTAATAGTAGTAGTAGTAGTAGTAATAGTAGTAGTAGTAGTAGTAGTAGTAGTAGTAGTAGTAGTAGTAGTAGTAGTAGTAGTAGTAGTAGTAGTAGTAGTAGTAGTAGTAATAGTAGTAGTAGTAGTAGTAATAGTAGTAGTAGTAGTAGTAGTAGTAGTAGTAGTAGTAGTAGTAGTAGTAATAGTAGTAGTAGTAGTAGTAATAGTAGTAGTAGTAGTAATAGTAGTAGTAGTAGTAATAGTAGTAGTAGTAGTAGTAGTAATAGTAGTAGTAGTAGTAATAGTAGTAGTAGTAGTAGTAGTAATAGTAGTAGTAGTAGTAGTAGTAGTAGTAGTAGTAGTAGTAGTAATAGTAGTAGTAGTAGTAGTAGTAATAGTAGTAGTAGTAGTAGTAATAGTAGTAGTAGTAGTAATAGTAGTAGTAGTAGTAGTAGTAGTAGTAGTAGTAGTAATAGTAGTAGTAGTAGTAGTAGTAGTAGTAGTAGTAGTAGTAGTAGTAGTCTTGTTTTTAGGTTTCCATTAAACTGTTCCCTTTTCATTATCCTGGGTTTGTCTGCCACACTTGAGGATTGAATAGTCAGAGGCACCTTCAGGATCGGCCAGTTTTCACCTCGTGGCGGGCGTGGGTGGAAGCTGCCCTTGTGTTGATGGCTGGCGTGGTGGTTGCCGCGCCTGGAATGGTGTTACTGTGGTACTGTGGTGTATACAAGCAGCCAATGATTACTGTTGCGTGGGAGTGGCCTCTGGGACGACTGTAACGGTTTGTATTTTTGAAACCAATTTACTATTTTTTTAGAGAGTGACGATTAAGAGGGTTTTATTTATTTATTCATTTATTGTATTTCTTCTATTTTCTCGTAATTTCTTACCTGCCTCTTAATATTGAAGAAAAAATAATATTACACCAGAATTTCTTTTCAAAGGTGTTGTTGCTCATCATTTCGTCCTCTCTTGAAGTTGTGTTGAAGTTTAAGGATTTATTTCACTTAACGTGGTCAGCGTGGTGAAGGGAGAAGGAATGGAGGAGAGAGGGAGGGAGTGAGAGAGGGAGGGAGAGGTTTGCATGAAGGAAGGGGAAGAGAGTTTAAGAGGATTGAATGAAGAGATGAAGGGAGGTTAGAAAAAAATATGCGACTCTACGTGAGAGGAGGTAGGGAGAGGAGGAAGGGAGGATGGAAGGAAGATAAAGTTTACATGAAGGAAGGAGAAGCTGTGGACTGCATTAAAGGAGGAAGAGAGGAAGGTTGGAGACAGCGGAAATCTTAAGAGAGGAAGAGAAGGAGGAAGAGGAGGAGAAGAAGGAAGAGCGGCTTGCACGAAAGGAGAGATGAATCGAGGATGAAGAGCATTTAAGCAGAGAGAGGAAGGAAGGCTGGGAGAGAGAGAGAAGGAAGATGAGTATGAAGGAGAGAAAGGAGAGAACAGAGGCTGAGGATAAGGTGCAGAATTAAGAAAGAAGGTAGTTTAGATTACAAGTATTTTCCTCGAGTCAAATCTCATGTCTATAAATTCAATGACTTAGTGCAACCAACACTTCCCTTCAAGTGGGTACAATGAGGAAAAATGTGACTAGAATTGTGCAGTGAAACCATTGGTGGTGAACTTATGTGTGGCTCAAGGAGTGACATTATGGGTTTTGTGTGCTGAAAGGAACTGCAGGGACGCGCGCGCGCGCACACACACACACACACACACACACACACACACACACACACACACACACACACACACACACACACACACACACACACACACACACACACACACACACACACACACACACACACACACACACACACACACACACACACAACACACACACACACAACACACACACACACACACACACACACACACACACACACACACACACACACACACACACACACACACACACACACACACACAACACACACACACACACACACACACACACACACACACACACACACACCACACACACACACACACACACACACACACACACACACACACACACACACACACACACACACACACACACACACACACACACACACACACACACACACACACACACACACAACACACACACACACACACACACACACACACACACACACCACACACACACACACACACACACACACACACACACACACACACAACACACACACACACACACACACACACACACACACACACACACACACACACCACACACACACACACACACACACACACACACACAACACACACACACACACACACACACACACACACACACACACACACACACACACACACACACACACACACACACACACACACCACACACACACACACACACACACACACACACACACACACCACACACACACACACACACACACACACACACACACACACACACACACACACACACACACACACACACACACACACACACACACACACACACACACACACACACCACACACACACACACACACACACACACACACACACACACACACACACACACACACACACACACACACACACACACACACACACACACACACACACACACACACACACCACACACACACACACACACACACACACACACACACACCACACACACACACACACACACACACACACACCACACACACACACACACACACACACACACACACACACACACACACACACACACACACACACACACACACACACACACACACACACACACACCACACACACACACACACACACACACACACACACACACACACACACACACACACACACACACACACACACACACACACACACACAACACACACACACACACACACACACACACACACACACACACACACACACACACACACACACACACACACACACACACACACACACACACGTAATCATGATAACTTCAACATGTTGTGTGTTCCTCTAATAACAGTTTTTTCCCTTAATTGAGGTTGTCGCTG
>JAPQNM010000026.1:2989527-2994527 GCA_029783475.1 Metacarcinus magister
GTGCTGAACTGTGTGCTGAACTGTGTGCTGAACTGTGTGCTGAACTGTGTGCCGACCCGTGTGCTGAACTGTGTGCTGAACTGTGTGCTGAGCTGTGTGCTGAACTGTGTGCTGAACTGTGTGCTGAGCTGTGTGCTGAACTGTGTGCTGAACTGTGTGCTGAGCTGTGTGCTGAACTGTGTGCTGAACTGTGTGCTGAACTGTGTGCTGAACTGTGTGCTGAACTGTGTGCTGAACTGTGTGCTGACCCGTGTGCTGACCCATGTGCTGACCCGTGTGCTGAACTGTGTGCTGAACTGTGTGCTGAACTGTGTGCTGAACTGTGTGCTGACCCGTGTGCTGAACTGTGTGCTGAACTGTGTGCTGAACTGTGTGCTGAACTGTGTGCTGAACTGTGTGCTGAACTGTGTGCTGACCCGTGTGCTGACCCATGTGCTGACCCGTGTGCTGAACTGTGTGCTGAACTGTGTGCTGACCCGTGTGCTGAACTGTGTGCTGAACTGTGTGCTGAACTGTGTGCTGAACTGTGTGCTGAACTGTGTGCTGAACTGTGTGCTGAACTGTGTGCTGAACTGTGTGCTGAACTGTGTGCTGACCCGTGTGCTGACCCGTGTGCTGAACTGTGTGCTGAGCTGTGTGCTGAGCTGTGTGCTGAGCTGTGTGCTGACCCGTGTGCTGAGCTGTGTGCTGAGCTGTGTGCTGACCCGTGTGCTGAGCTGTGTGCTGAGCTGTGTGCTGACCCGTGTGCTGAGCTGTGTGCTGAGCTGTGTGCTGAGCTGTGTGCTGAGCTGTGTACTGACCCGTGTGCTGAGCTGTGTGCTGACCCGTGTGCTGAGCTGTGTGCTGACCCGTGTGCTGAATTGTGTGCTGAGCTGTGTGCTGACCCGTGTGCTGAGCTGTGTGCTGAGCTGTGTGCTGACCCGTGTGCTGAGCTGTGTGCTGAGCTGTGTGCTGACCCGTGTGCTGAGCTGTGTGCTGAGCTGTGTGCTGAGCTGTGTGCTGAGCTGTGTACTGACCCGTGTGCTGAGCTGTGTGCTGACCCGTGTGCTGAGCTGTGTGCTGACCCGTGTGCTGAATTGTGTGCTGAGCTGTGTGCTGACCCGTGTGCTGAGCTGTGTGCTGAGCTGTGTGCTGAGCTGTGTACTGACCCGTGTGCTGAGCTGTGTGCTGAGCTGTGTACTGACCCGTGTGCTGAGCTGTGTGCTAACCCGTGTGCTGAGCTGTGTGCTGACCCGTGTGCTGAGCTGTGTGCTGACCCGTGTGCTGAATTGTGTGCTGAGCTGTGTGCTGACCCGTGTGCTGAGCTGTGTGCTGAGCTGTGTGCTGACCCGTGTGCTGAGCTGTGTGCTGAGCTGTGTGCTGACCCGTGTGCTGAGCTGTGTGCTGAGCTGTGTGCTGAGCTGTGTGCTGAGCTGTGTACTGACCCGTGTGCTGAGCTGTGTGCTGACCCGTGTGCTGAGCTGTGTGCTGACCCGTGTGCTGAATTGTGTGCTGAGCTGTGTGCTGACCCGTGTGCTGAGCTGTGTGCTGAGCTGTGTGCTGAGCTGTGTACTGACCCGTGTGCTGAGCTGTGTGCTGAGCTGTGTACTGACCCGTGTGCTGAGCTGTGTGCTGACCCGTGTGCTGAGCTGTGTGCTGACCCGTGTGCTGAGCTGTGTGCTGAGCTGTGTGCTGACCCGTGTGCTGAGCTGTGTGCTGATCCGTGTGCTGAGCTGTGTGCTGAGCTGTGTACTGACCCGTGTGCTGAGCTGTGTGCTGAGCTGTGTGCTGAGCTGTGTGCTGACCCGTGTGCTGAGCTGTGAACTACTGAGCTGTATGACGAGCTGTGTGCTGCTGAGCCGTGTGCTGACCCGTGTGCTGAGCTGTGAACTACTGAGCTGTATGACGAGCTGTGTGCTGCTGAGCCGTGTGCTGACCCGTGTGCTGAGCTGTGAACTACTGAGCTGTATGACGAGCTGTGTGCTGCTGAGCCGTGTGCTGAGCCGTGTGCCAGGTGCCAGGTGTAACAAAGAGGTGCCAGGTGTACAAACAGGTGCCAGGTGTAACAAACAGATGCCAGATGTAACAAACAGGTGCCAGGTGTAACAAAGAGGTGCCAGGTGTAACAAACAGGTGACAGGTGTAACAAACAGGTGACAGGTGTAACAAACAGGTAACAGGTGTAGCAAACAGATGCCAGGTGTAACAAACAGGTGCCAGGTGTAACAAACAGGTGCCAGGTGCACAAACAGGTGCCAGGTGTACTAACAGGTGCCAGGTGTAACAATCAGGTGCCAGGTGTACAAACAGATGCCAGATGTAACAAACAGGTGCCAGGTGTACTAACAAGTGCCAGGTGTACAAACAGGTGTCAGGTGTACAAACAGGTGCCAGGTGTACAAACAGGTGCCAGGTGTACTAACAGGTGCCAGGTGTAACAAAGAGGTGCCAGGTGTAACAAACAGATGCCAGGTGTAACAAACAGATGCCAGATGTAACAAACAGGTGTCAGGTGTACTAACAAGTGCCAGGTGTACAAACAGGTGTCAGGTATACAAACAGGTGCCAGATGTACAAACAGGTGCCAGGTGTACTAACAGATGCCAGGTGTAACAAACAGGTGCCAGGTGTAACAAACAGATGCCAGATGTAACAAACAGGTGCCAGGTGTACTAACAGGTGCCAGGTGTACAAACAGGTGCCAGGTGTACTAACAGGTGCCAGGTGTAACAAACAGGTGCCAGGTGTAACAAACAGATGCCAGATGTAACAAACAGGTGCCAGGTGTACTAACAGGTGCCAGGTGTAACAAACAGGTGCCAGGTGTAACAATCAGGTGCCAGGTGTACAAACAGGTGTCAGGTGTACTAACAAGTGCCAGGTGTACAAACAGGTGCCAGGTGTACTAACAAGTGCCAGGTGTACAAACAGGTGCCAGGTGTACAAACAGGTGCCAGGAGGAGGAGGGTGAAGGCAGAGGTAACATCAAGTTTGGTATCTCATCACCTTCAGCATCACGAGACTGAGGTTGTTCTTCATAGCATCGACCCTCGGGATGGAGGCTGCACAAGTCTTTCTTGGTCGTCCAGAAACTTACAAAACCTGAAAAGTTTTGAAGAGTAGAAACGAACGCGACAAAACCAACTCAATCACTTGAGAATCTCGTGTGTAAAAGCATCCTAAAGGTGATGACGGCTTCTAGCCTTCCTTCCTTCCTTCCTTCACTCATTCTTTCCTTCAATCCTTCTTTCTTTCATTCATTTATTCATTCATTCATTCATTTTTTTCGTTCTTTTATTCCTTTCCTACTTCCTTCCTTCCTTCCTTCCTTCCTTCCTTCCTTCTGTCATCCATTCATTCATTCATTCATAAATTAATTTCTTCATTGTTCTCTTTTATATGCCTTTCCTACTTCCTCCCTATATTCCTTCTTTCCTTTCTTTTCATAATCATTCCTTTCCTCCTTCCTTCCTTCTTTTCTTCCATCTTTCCTTCCTTCCATCCTTTCTTCCTTCCTTTCATCCTTTCTTCTTTCCTTCCTAACATCTTGCTTTTTTCCTTCCTACATTCCTTTTCCTTCATTTCCTTTGTTTATCCCTGTTTATTTCCCTCCTTTTCTCCCTTCTATTATTTCTTCTTTCTTTCCATCCTTTTTTCATCTTTCCTACCTTCTTTCCTTCCTTCCTTCCTTCCTTCCTTCCTTCCTTCCTTCCTTCCTTCCTTCCTTCCTTCCTTCCTTTTCACATTTCTTTCCTTTTTCCCTCCATTCCTCACTTCCTCCATGCCGTCCTTCTTTCCTTCCTTCCTCTTTTCTTTCCTTCCTTCCTCTCTTTCTTTCCTTCCTTCCTCTCTTTCTTTCTTCACCCTTCCTTACTTTCTCTCGTCTCTCCTCCTTTCTTATTTTCCTTACTTACTTTTTTACTGACATACTTTCCTTCTTTCCTTCCTTCCTACCTTCCTTCCATCTTTTCGTTCCGTCCTCCCCTGTGCTTCCCTCGCTGCCTGAACACAACCTTCCAACATTAACGGGCACAGGTAAGCGTGATGACACTCAGCAATAAATCACCTGCTAGTGAGACCGTAACGTCCCTGGAACTATTGACTGGGTGCTGTGGGCGGGCTTCTCCCTTCCAGGACTCTCTTTGTCACCTGGCCGCCCCTTTACCTGGACTTACGTAGCACCTGGAAACTGATGAGGGTAAAGAAAAGTATTGCTGGATTAATGAGTATTCAAGTGCAGTGTTTTAGTGTCTCCTTACAATGTAGTTCATCACCCTTGAAGGTCCCTCGTAACACTACATCCATGAGGCACAGGGTGGCGTGTAAGGCGACCCGTGAAGCAGAACAGCTGATTGCAAACTGTCTTACTCACCGCTGGGAGACTTCTGCCTTTGTCTTCGTGGCAAATAGAAACAACTTTATTGATGGGGATATCATGCTTTTGTTCTTGGTAATGCATGAACGTGGCTGAGCCTGCACGACACTCGACGCCCTCGCTACACTACCGCTGCTCTGCGTCCCTCAGCTTCACAGGCACAACAAAAATCGCATGTGAAATGTTTGCCTTTGTTAGTGCACGATTGTTAAGTATTAGCAGATATGTTGCTGTTTCCTCGTATCAACGTTTGTGTGTTTGTGTAGTTGTATTGGTCCTTGGAAAGTATTGGCGGAGGGGAGGCGAGCCCTTGATGTAAGAGGTATTCGTTGCGTGGGCTGAGTGTAACCCTCGGCTGCAGGCGTGATTTGCCTCCCACACCCTACCTACCTACGCCCTCGGTCTTCACTCTCAAATATACAGTGAATGAATCACGGGGTGGTGGTGGACCCTCACGCGATTCATTAATACATTACACCTCCGTGGAGTCACCGCAGGGGAGCAGCGCCCCCTCATGACTGGCGGCTCAGCGCGTGCCTTGAAGGGCAGTTTGTGGGGCGGGTCTTGCATGATAGCATCGTCGCAATTACTCCACAGTATTATGCTCTGCTACGATCATTCATGTAATTTACACGGATTTGCTCGC
>JAPQNM010000026.1:2999527-3002027 GCA_029783475.1 Metacarcinus magister
GTGTGCACCTGCCCCACCACACGCCGCGCCCTGACCGTGTGCGTGTGTGGTGGTGAAGCAGCGGGGCGAGTGCTGGTTCGCGTTCCGTCGCAAGGTGGCTACGGTCCGCCTGCACCGTGCCAGCTGGAGGTAGGTGTCCGAGCACGTGTGTGTGAACGAGTCCCAGCAGGTGGCGTGGATGGACGTGCCCGCCCTGCTGGTGAGGGCAGGCAGGCAGCAGCTGGACCTCAAGCTGTACTGCCTGCGGGACCGCACCGTGCAGCACAAGGCTGTAGGCACATTCCAGAATTTAATGCAACGTGTGCACCAAGGCGAACTTGCACTCAACCTGCACTACGCGGTCTGTGCTGCACTCAAGGCGCCATCCCAGGCCGTGCAGACGTGCAGCACGTGCTCCACCAGGACACCGCTTACCACGTGCATAGTGACGAGGCTGTGACGGATGGTGACGTGCTTAGTGACGAGGGTGTGACGAAGCAAGACTTGGCAGCATGCGAGGCTGACACTGTGACGGACACAAAAGGCACCGTGTGTGTGATGGACGAGAGTGTGCACGATGAGGCCGCCGTGCCCGTTGTGCGTGTTGGTGAGGGCACGAAGCACCACGCCGAGTACGGGCACGTGGTGGAGGCTGAGGCCGAGGCGTGCGAGTGGACGATGGTCAAGAAGAAAAGTAAGAAGAAAGAGACCAAGGAGGCGACCATGTCCGAAGGGAACGAGGTGAAGGTGGAAGGGCAAGTGAAGGTGACGGACGTGAAGGTGACGGACGTGAAGGTGACGGACGTGAAGGTGACGGACGTGAAGGTGACGGACGTGAAGGTGACGGAGGTGAAGGTGACGGACGTGAAGGTGACGGACGTGAAGGTGACGGACGTGAAGGTGACGGAGGTGAAGGTGACGGACGTGAAGGTGACGGAGGTGAAGGTGACGGACGTGAAGGTGACGGACGTGAAGGTGACGGACGTGAAGGTGACGGACGTGAAGGTGACGGAGGTGAAGGTGACGGAGGTGAAAGTGACTTCAGAGTGTGAGGCGCCACGGAAGGTGAAGGTGAACCAAGCCGGCAGAACAGTAGGTAACAAGGCCCAGCACGTACAGGCACGGGGTGTTCGTAAGCAGGCCGCGGCAGGCTCCGTGCGACAGTCTTGGAGTGAGCAGGTTGTGGAGTCCTGCCTCACAGTGGCGCCGGCCATGCGGCACCACATCATCGGCCCCAAGGGCACCACCATCGCCAGGATTGAGGCGGAATGCCGCGGCGTACGGGTCAGCGTTCCACCCACGAAAGACCACACAGTGAGGGTGCGAGGTCCTGGTGGCCAGGTGGCAGCGGCAGTGTCGTGCCTGGAGGCCGTGCTGCAGAGGGAGCAGCACGTGGTGGCCTCCGTGAGGGTGGAGCCACACCAGCGGCGCCACGTCATCGGGCCTGGGGTCGCCACCCTCACCACGCTGCAAGCACACTTCCCTTTCGTGAGGGTGAAGGTCCCGCGGCACCAAGACCACCACGGCCCGCGGGTCAGCGTGGCGCAGGCCGTGTCCTGCATCAACGACATCCTGCACCAGGTGGAGGCCAAGGGCAAGGACAAGGACAAGGCCCGGCCACCACCACCACCACCACCACCACCACCACTCCATCACTACAAACACTGTGGCGGCTCAACGCTCAACAAAACAAAACAAACGAAATATTTTCACATTTGGCTTCAAATCTTTATTGGATTATTATGAAAAAAAGAAATTGTTTTATTTTCGTCATTAACTGGACAAGGTAAATAAATAAAAAATTTTATTTGATCAATTTTTATAAAGTTATGATAAGAAAAAAAAAGTCCGTAACAATTACTTTACATTAATAAATATTTTTTCACTATAATAAATCATTTATTTAACTCATTATAATGTAATGACACTTAATGACTGTGTTTGTTATGCAAGGACACACACACACACACACACACACACACACACACACACACACACACACACACACACACACACACACACACACACACACACACACACACACACACACACACACACACACACACTTTCCCCTTCCCCTCCTTCTTCCTTCTTTTAAACCCCCCAAAACAATCCTTTCTATGTTTTCCCCTCACTTTCCCCTTCCTCTTCCTTCTATTTCAAACCTCCCCCCAAACAATCCTTTCTATTTTCCCCTCACTTTCCCTCTTCCTTGTTTAGTTCCTACCATAACCTCTCTTTTAAACACCAAAAACCCACCTTGCTCGACGCCAGACAACTGTTTTAATGCCACACTCAGACGGGCTCCTTGTTACCCCGTGTCCTTCTGCCTTTTGAGGATGGGGACAATCATTAAAAAAAATATATTAAAAAAAAAAAAAAAATCATCGACCTTGTGTATGTGTGTGTGTGTGTGTGTGTGTGTGTGTGTGTGTGTGTGTGTGTGTGTGTGTGTGTGTGTGTGTGCCTAAGTTTTTTTTTCTGTTCTATTTGTTGTCTTGTGCTTGGGTGAACATGTTTG
>JAPQNM010000026.1:3009527-3012027 GCA_029783475.1 Metacarcinus magister
TTCATGTAGTATAAGGATAACTGCAGTAATATACAGTACTACTGAAACTGTGAAGGACTATAGTACTTAGTTTATAGTAGTTCCGACAGATTGTCCCTTGACAATTATAAATTACCTTTTATTTATTCAGTTCCTCTTAATAGTGGTGTTGTTCTTAATATTGTTTACAAAATGTGTGTATGAGTTGAAATATCCTTGAACCTTTAAACCATTGAACCATTGAATCATTGAACATCCATTGGGTAATACTCAAGGACAGATTCTAAACTCTTCTAAATAGAGGATGCATAACTTTGTTTTTAATTGCCTGTTTCTTCGCTTAAAGGAGTATTAGTGTTTTCAAGAGTACTTTGTATCATCATTTCTTGCCCACGTCTTGGAAGTCTCTGAGTGTGGGATACAAGATTTTGCTGACAATGGTAACTCATTAACCAGGCCTTTGGTTCACTTGGCCAACCAACATTAGCCAGTTATCTTTATTTCGCTGAAAAACAAGAAAGTTATAGTCCTTTCGGTGGTCCGTGTGGCGTGTTTTGCCCTAGTGTGTAAACAAAGGTCCGTGACTGCCTGTTTACTACCAAGAGATGCTCGTATCGGTATCAAATTGGAGCAAAATACCAAAAGATGCCAGAAAAAGTGTCCGTGTGACACCGGCTTGAGTAGTTGAAGCAAGCATTGGTTCCAAGAATCTAGACTCCTGCATCAGACTAGTTTTGGACAATTTTCACCTTAAAGTTATATGCATGTACATTTAAGTTAAGTAGAAAGTGAAAAGTGAATGATAACTGTGTCAAAAACTTGCTATTAACAAAATTTAAAAGATCGTAATAAAGATGACAGAAAACATTGGCAAGACTGCAAATTTATTTTACAGAAGAAGAAAATGTTCAATTCAGTCTTTGCTCAGTTATTACATTACTGTCGATCACTTGTTCCGAGTTGCAAAGATACTTTACCACGGTAGATCACTTTGATTATGGACTCGCCCATTACCTCCACCAGAGCAGCGTGCTGTACATCCTTCATAGCTTGGTGGGACGAATGTTGTGCCAACCAACGTATGAAAAGTGTGCAGGAAAGGAGTCTGATGGGAGCAGTCCACGAGTCCATTCTTTATAGACTCGGGCAAAGCGAATGGCGCACACTAATGTAATAATTATGTAACAATTGAAATTTACGAATGTTTGCCATATAATAGAATATGATTTAGAAGTATTACATCTTCACATCTTGAGGTTTATTACACCTTGTCTAGGAAGCCTTGAGGGTATGTCCTGCGCCTTGTTTCAGGGTGACGTCAGGTTAGTGAAAGGAGAGACGCACATGAGCACAGTGGCAGAAATGTTGCATGTTTTGCCCTGCGTGGTTATCGCATGTATTGTGGTTGTAATTCATTGACTTTCCTGCCAATTCAACACTCCCGGAGGATAATTAGGCATTTACTGCGTCTTCCAGGATGTGATACACAGGAATGTTCGTAGTTGTTGTAATGCTTCGTAGAAAGAGACAATAACTTGATGCATCGATCACAACACGCTGTCTAGACTCCAGACTAACACAATGATTAAGTTACCCCCCCCCCTCCTCCCCTCTTTATGCCCGGTCAACACAAGCTTTGCCTAACAGTGTATACAATTCATTACTAGTCATCGAAGAATACAAGAGAGGTTCATTAACTCGCATCACTGTTTTACTAAATCAAACGTCATTTTCTATTCACTGAAAACACGAAGAAAGAAAGAAAGAAAGAATGAAAGGAAAAATATAGATACTCGTATTTCACCTTCATAACAAAAACATATGTATTGTTTTAAGAATAACACATTGTACACACCAGCAATGTACATCACCTTTACCATTACACCTTTTGCTGTGTGGCAGCCTTGGCCGGAGAGCCTCGCCTGACTGTGGTGGCTGTGTGCGGTACTGTGTTGTGTTGTTGTGTGGTGTTGTATTATTGTGTGGTGCTGTGTTGTGTTGTGTGGTGCTGTGTTGTTGTGTGATGCTGTGTTGTGTTGTGTGGTGCTGTGTTGTGTTGTGTGGTGCTGTGTTGTTGTGTGGTGCTGTGTTGTTGTGTGGTGCTGTGTTGTGTTGTGTGGTGCTGTGTTGTTATGTGGTGCTGTGTTGTGTTGTGTGGTGCTGTATTGTTGTGTGGTGCTGTGTTGTGTTGTGTGGCGCTGTATTGTTGTGTGGTGTTGTGTGGTGTTGTGTGGTGCTGTATTGTTGTGTTGTGTTGTGTGGTGCTGTGTTGTGTTGTGTGGTGGTGTGTTATGTTGTGTGATGTTGTGTGATGTTGTGTGGTGCTGTGTGGTGTTGTGTGGTGGTGTGTTGTGTTGTATGGTGCTGTGTGGTGTTGTGTGGTGTTGTGTGGTGGTGTGTTATGTTGTGTGGTGTTGTGTGGTGCTGTGTTGTGTTGTGTGGTGTTGTGTGGTGGTCTGGAGCGGAGGTGCACGAAATATTTTTGGCTACATAATTTCCAACAAAATTTCCTGAGGAGTCG
>JAPQNM010000026.1:3014527-3022027 GCA_029783475.1 Metacarcinus magister
TGTGTGTGTGTGTGTGTGGGTGTGTGTGTGTGTGTGAATATATATATATATATATATATATATATATATATATATATATGTATGTATATATATATATATATATATATATATATATATATATATGTATGTATATATATATGTATATATATATATATATATATATATATATATATATATATATATATATATATACATTGTTATATGTATATATCTATATTTTTTTTTTATTATTATTATCATTTTTTTCTTTCTTTTTTTCTTTCTTTTTTTCTTTAGACGACTCGTTGATTTTCACAACGTAACTTTGTCTTTTTATGATCTGTTTGAGTGTTCCTTGTGTTCACAATGCATTACACTGGTGATGCAGCCTCTCATGTAACAGTTGTTGATGCTGCCTCACGTGTGGTGCTCCCTCGGGGCTGAACAGTGACGGTCATCAGGCTATTCAGTGGTGGGAGCAACATAATTTTCACACTCAACAACAACCTACATTAATATCTATGTATGTAGATGTATAGTATGCACTTTTTGTGTCTGTAAGGAGGTACAAGTAGTGCATTAAGTATTTGCCTCACTCTTAGCGAACACAAAGAAAACCTCGACGCTCCCTTTTGTGTTCATTTTGAACGTATAAAGTGTTCATGAGTTTCAGTATTCATAAGACGGGATGAAAAAGATATTAATATTGATCGTTTGGTGTGCTTAGATCAGGGAGCAGTGTTGGTTTGGTTACTTCTGGGCTCGTCAAGGTCACAGGAACTTGAGGGACCCGCTGAGGGCGAGGTGGTCAGTCAGACTTAAAAGATGTGGAAGGAACGAAACACCACCTGTCGTGTCGGGCTGATGCAGTGGCGGAGGTCAAGGATGATGGGGAGCAAGAATGGTGTCAGTAATCTGCCCTAAGTGAGTTTTTTTAAGTAAAACTTCAAATCACACAAAAAATGCCGTATACTAGGCAATACAATATGGATGATAAGTCGGTGTCAGGTGTTGGGGGAAGGTAGTGGTGATGGATGCCTCCTACTCACCATGGCTCGCTTGTTTGCACTCGTTTTCCATGAAGAATGAGGGATATTTTTCTTTTTCAAAAATCCTTGTTAAAAGCTCAGCTCTACTTTTTTTTCTGAAACGCCAACATATTCAGTCTTGGCCCATGATTTACTCCACAGAAGCCTTCACACGCAACAATACAGAGGAAATCATCTTGAATAATTCCTTATAACATTTGGAACACTACATTTCTAGTACCACACGAAGGAACACTGTGTCGAAGGACTCAAAGGGGACTCCAGTGACTAAGCAACAGAGAAGTACTGAGCCAACACCACCACTGCCCTGCCCTGCCCTGCCCTGCCCTGCCCTGCCCTGCCCTGCCTCTCCCTGCCCTGCCTTGCCCTGACTGCGCCTGCCCTGCCTTGCCCTGTCTTGCCCTACCCTGCCCTGCCCTGCCCTGCCCTGCCCTGCCCTGCCCTGCCCTGCCCTGTCCCTGCCCTGCCCTGCCCTGCCCTGCCCTGCCCTGCCCTGCCCTGAGATGACTCCATTACCCAACAAAGCACAGCGTATCCCTCAGCCGCTGTTAATCTATCAGATGTGTTCGCTAATATCGCCTCCCACGGTCAGTACCTGTACAGTGGCGAGTGGATTCATTACTCTTGCAAATTGAGGCACTTGGAGGGAGGAATATATTCACGGGGAAAAATGTCTTGTAATTCCGTGACACAGAGGAAAGAATGAAGCAAAGTTTTTTTTTAAGAGTTACCTGTTTGGATGTTTGAATGACTTGTGAAGGTAATGTGTTTGTGTGCATTGTAATACCTGTGTGTTTGTGTGCATTGTAATACCTGTGTGTTTGTGTGCATTGTAATACCTGTGTGTTTGTGTGCATTGTAATACCTGTGTGTTTGTGTGCATTGTAATAATTGTGTGTTTGTGTGCATTGTAATACCTGTGTGTTTGTGTGCATTGTAATACCTGTGTGTTTGTGTGCATTGTAATACCTGTGTGTTTGTGTGCATTGTAATACCTGTGTGTTTGTGTGCATTGTAATACCTGTGTGTTTGTGTGCATTGTAATACCTGTGTGTTTGTGTGCATTGTAATACCTGTGTGTTTGTGTGCATTGTAATACCTGTGTGTTTGTGTGCATTGTAATACCTGTGTGTTTGTGTGCATTGTAATACCTGTGTGTTTGTGTGCATTGTAATACCTGTGTGTTTGTGTGCATTGTAATACCTGTGTGTTTGTGTGCATTGTAATACCTGTGTGTTTGTGTGCATTGTAATACCTGTGTGTTTGTGTGCATTGTAATACCTGTGTGTTTGTGTGCATTGTAATACCTGTGTGTTTGTGTGCATTGTAATACCTGTGTGTTTGTGTGCATTGTAATACTTGTGTGTTTGTGTGCATTGTAATACCTGTGTGTTTGTGTGCATTGTAATACCTGTGTGTTTGTGTGCATTGTAATACCTGTGTGTTTGTGTGCATTGTAATACCTGTGTGTTTGTGTGCATTGTAATACCTGTGTGTGTTTGTGTGCATTGTAATACCTGTGTGTTTGTGTGCATTGTAATACCTGTGTGTTTGTGTGCATTGTAATACCTGTGTGTTTGTGTGCATTGTAATACCTGTGTGTTTGTGTGCATTGTAATACCTGTGTGTTTGTGTGCATTGTAATACCTGTGTGTTTGTGTGCATTGTAATACCTGTGTGTTTGTGTGCATTGTAATACCTGTGTGTTTGTGTGCATTGTAATACCTGTGTGTTTGTGTGCATTGTAATACCTGTGTGTTTGTGTGCATTGTAATACCTGTGTGTTTGTGTGCATTGTAATACTTGTGTGTTTGTGTGCATTGTAATACCTGTGTGTTTGTGTGCATTGTAATACCTGTGTGTTTGTGTGCATTGTAATACTTGTGTGTTTGTGTGCATTGTAATACCTGTGTGTTTGTGTGCATTGTAATACCTGTGTGTTTGTGTGCATTGTAATACCTGTGTGTTTGTGTGCATTGTAATACCTGTGTGTTTGTGTGCATTGTAATACCTGTGTGTTTGTGTGCATTGTAATACCTGTGTGTTTGTGTGCATTGTAATACCTGTGTGTTTGTGTGCATTGTAATACCTGTGTGTTTGTGTGCATTGTAATACCTGTGTGTTTGTGTGCATTGTAATACCTGTGTGTTTGTGTGCATTGTAATACCTGTGTGTTTGTGTGCATTGTAATACCTGTGTGTTTGTGTGCATTGTAATACCTGTGTGTTTGTGTGCATTGTAATACCTGTGTGTTTGTGTGCATTGTAATACCTGTGTGTTTGTGTGCATTGTAATACTGTGTGTTTGTGTGCATTGTAATACCTGTGTGTTTGTGTGCATTGTAATACCTGTGTGTTTGTGTGCATTGTAATACTTGTGTGTTTGTGTGCATTGTAATACCTGTGTGTTTGTGTGCATTGTAATACCTGTGTGTTTGTGTGCATTGTAATACTTGTGTGTTTGTGTGCATTGTAATACCTGTGTGTTTGTGTGCATTGTAATACTTGTGTGTTTGTGTGCATTGTAATACCTGTGTGTTTGTGTGCATTGTAATACTTGTGTGTTTGTGTGCATTGTAATACTTGTGTGTTTGTGTGCATTGTAATACTTGTGTGTTTGTGTGCATTGTAATACCTGTGTGTTTGTGTGCATTGTAATACCTGTGTGTTTGTGTGCATTGTAATACCTGTGTGTTTGGGTGCATTGTAATACCTGTGTGTTTGTGTGCATTGTAATACCTGTGTGTTTGTGTGCATTGTAATACCTGTGTGTTTGGGTGCATTGTAATACCTGTGTGTTTGGGTGCATTGTAATACTTGTGTGTTTGTGTGCATTGTAATACTTGTGTGTTTGGGTGCATTGTAATACCTGTGTGTTTGGGTGCATTGTAATACCTGTGTGTTTGGGTGCATTGTAATACCTGTGTGTTTGGGTGCATTGTAAACTTGTGTGTTTGTGTGCATTGTAATACTTGTGTGTTTGGGTGCATTGTAATACCTGTGTGTTTGGGTGCATTGTAATACTTGTGTGTTTGTGTGCATTGTAATACCTGTGTGTTTGGGTGCATTGTAATACCTGTGTGTTTGGGTGCATTGTAATACTGTGTGTTTGTGTGCATTGTAATACCTGTGTGTTTGGGTGCATTGTAGTACCTGTGTGTTTGGGTGCATTGTAATACCTGTGTGTTTGTGTGCATTGTAATACTGTGTGTTTGGGTGCATTGTAATACCTGTGTGTTTGGGTGCATTGTAATACCTGTGTGTTTGTGTGCATTGTAATACCTGTGTGTTTGTGTGCATTGTAATACCTGTGTGTTTGTGTGCATTGTAATACCTGTGTGTTTGTGTGCATTGTAATACTGTGTGTTTGTGTGCATTGTAATACCTGTGTGTTTGTGTGCATTGTAATACCTGTGTGTTTGTGTGCATTGTAATACTTGTGTGTTTGTGTGCATTGTAATACTTGTGTGTTTGTGTGCATTGTAATACCTGTGTGTTTGGGTGCATTGTAATACTTGTGTGTTTGTGTGCATTGTAATACCTGTGTGTTTGGGTGCATTGTAATACTTGTGTGTTTGTGTGCATTGTAATACCTGTGTGTTTGGGTGCATTGTAATACCTGTGTGTTTGTGTGCATTGTAATACCTGTGTGTTTGGGTGCATTGTAATACCTGTGTGTTTGGGTGCATTGTAATACTTGTGTGTTTGGGTGCATTGTAATACCTGTGTGTTTGTGTGCATTGTAATACCTGTGTGTTTGGGTGCATTGTAATACCTGTGTGTTTGGGTGCATTGTAATACCTGTGTGTTTGGGTGCATTGTAATACCTGTGTGTTTGGGTGCATTGTAATACTTGTGTGTTTGTGTGCATTGTAATACCTGTGTGTTTGTGTGCATTGTAATACCTGTGTGTTTGTGTGCATTGTAATACTTGTGTGTTTGTGTGCATTGTAATTCTTGTGTGTTTGGGTGCATTGTAATACCTGTGTGTTTGGGTGCATTGTAATACTTGTGTGTTTGTGTGCATTGTAATACCTGTGTGTTTGTGTGCATTGTAATACCTGTGTGTTTGTGTGCATTGTAATACCTGTGTGTTTGTGTGCATTGTAATACCTGTGTGTTTGTGTGCATTGTAATACCTGTGTGTTTGTGTGCATTGTAATACTTGTGTGTTTGTGTGCATTGTAATAATGTGTGTTTGGGTGCATTGTAATACTCCTTGTGTGTTTGGGTGCATTGTAATACTTGTGTGTTTGGGTGCATTGTAATACTTGTGTGTTTGGGTGCATTGTAATACTTGTGTGTTTGGGTGCATTGTAATACCTGTGTGTTTGGGTGCATTGTAATACTTGTGTGTTTGTGTGCATTGTAATACCTGTGTGTTTGTGTGCATTGTAATACCTGTGTGTTTGGGTGCATTGTAATACTTGTGTGTTTGTGTGCATTGTAATACCTGTGTGTTTGTGTGCATTGTAATACCTGTGTGTTTGGGTGCATTGTAATACTTGTGTGTTTGGGTGCATTGTAATACTTGTGTGTTTGGGTGCATTGTAATACCTGTGTGTTTCCCGCCACGTGACCGGCATTATGGTGTTCAGTTTCACACACACACACACACACACACACACACACACACACACACACACACACACACACACACACACACACACACACACACACACACACACACACACACACACACACACACACACACACACACACACACACACACATTGGTAACCGTACTATAGATCGCTGCTGCTGCATCATCCTGAAAGGACTTTTTATTTTGAAGTATTGTAGCAGTAGCAGCACTAACAAGAGCTGGTGCTTAGTACAGCCGCGCACCACAGGTCCGCACCACAGGTCCGCACCACAGCACAGGTCCGCACCACAGGTCTGCATCACAGCACAGGTCCGCACCACAGGTCTGCACCACAGCACAGGTCCGCACCACAGCACAGGTCCGCACCACAGGCACGCACCACAGGCACGTAAAACAGTGTGCGGACTCCACAGTTGTTGTTCGATTGTGATGCCGGAAAGGCCTGTGTCCTCTCCGAAATTCTGGAGAATGTGACCTCTTGTTTCCAGCTTAACGAGGTCTCTAAATCCTTGTGCAAATAAGGCTTTGGCAGGAGTTCAGGGCGCCTGCAGGGAAAATAGAATTACCTTGTTATGTATTTGAAGCTGCCATCCAATCAGTGGGGAGCAGGTGGTGAGGGTTCTCGCTCCGCCCACGAAGGCCGCCTCGTCCTCCCACACTGCTCGCCACCGCGGCTCTGCCCCACACCGGCCACGACACTGCCTGCTGGGCACTGAACCAGTGATGCCATGCAGTGCCCGCATGTATGCCATCATTTACCTCAAAGTCGCAATATCAAAAAACAGTTACTGTCATTAACAGTTGAGTCTCAAAACAAGAGGAATCTTCGCGGCTGTCACCACAGCATTTCGTCTTGCACTGGAGTTAGTACTCTTGGACCACAGACGCTGCCTGTCCACTCGCCCTCCGCCGGCAGTCAGCAGACCACGTAATGCATTGGAGTTTTCGCATTAACATACCACAAAGGATGTCTCCAAGTAATACTGAAAGTTTTGCAAAAATGTGTACAACCATGTATCGTCTTGCACATAATTTTAATTTTTTATTTTATATAATCTTAAGGCTTGGAAATGAGATGTCACTCATCTGGCCATGCAGTAAGAGACAGTTTAACACAAAATACACAGCAGCTCTGTGTTTTACTTCCAAAAAGGCGACAAAATGTTACGGTTTGGTGTCTTCCTTATTTTCAGCCAAACACGTCATTACGATTTTTTTTTCGTGTCTCTTTCAGTGTAACGTAAATAGCATTGTGTTGACGCTTCACCACGAGGTCACTGCTGCTGCTGCCGCCATAGAGGGACTCAGGTGTCATAACCTGTGTGTCGCCTTCACTCTTATCAATCATCTTTTCACGACCAAGAGTCTGTCTATCTTCTCGACTTCCTGATCCTTCTCTGGCGATGGTTTCAACATATTGTGATCCATTATTTATTTCTATGATATACCAAACGTGTTGACTTAATACAATTGTTATGTAGGAATGGTTATGGTAATGAGAGGGTCTGCAGGGGTTACAGACAGTAATTAATTAGTTACTCCAGCACACGGCTGTCTCAAAACCATCAATATTTTCTGGCTTTCCATTCAAAACACATAAACAGGTCTGGTTGTGACGTTATGAGACAAACACCTGATCGAGGCACACAGGGTTCAGACGGAGAAGGAAAACACGCCTCCTGCTGCCTTTAACAATGTGCGAGTGTTTTATCATCGACGACTCTGCATGTTTATTGTCCGTCAGACACCTACACCAAGTATCAGATCCTTAGTGTGTTTACGTTAATAACCTGCACCGCCTATATTGATTTCCTTACATCAGAGGCAGGCTAGCGAGTTGCTGTGAAAGAGTTTATGAAATGGGAAA
>JAPQNM010000026.1:3032027-3044527 GCA_029783475.1 Metacarcinus magister
CACACACACACACCACACACACACACACACACACACACACACACACACACACACACACACACACACACACACACCACACACACACACACACACACACACACACACACACACACACACACACACACACACACACACACACACACACACACACACACACACACACACACAACACACACACACACACACACACACACACACACACACACACACACACACACACACACACACACACACACACACACACACACACACCACACACACACACACACACACACACACACACACACACACACACACACACACACACACACACACACACACACACACACACACACACACACACACAACACACACACACACACACACACACACACACACACACACACACACACACACACACACACACACACACACACACACACACACACACACACACACACACACACACATAATTGCTCGTCCATTATTTTTCATTTAATTTTCATCTCTCATTGCACTCCATTTCCATTCCATTAACATTTGCTGCCTTAAGACAACATCAAACTGACCCTCACTTACCTCGCTGCCTTCCTAACACCCATCAGGGAAAGGTTCTGCTGTATGGTGTCCTATGTACTCCACATCACTCCACTGCCCTCCACCCTCCACACTTCTACTCTGCTATTCAGTGCCTCCTCCACCTCCCTTCCGCCTCTTCTTGGTCTTCCCATCATCTTGTTCCTTGTGATTCAATACATTGTTATTGATGATCTTCTTGTTATAAGTGTGTTGTGTAAGGCTGTTTAGGGGAACTAGGACAGAGGGCTGATAATCCCTCTCCTGCGAGTACTCACATCCACAAAATAACTATTACTATTACAACTAATAATAATAATGATAATAATGATAATAATAATGATGATAATAATAATGATGATGATAATGATGATAATGATAATAATAATAATGATAGTAATAATAATAATAACAATTATTATAATAATAGTAATGACATTAATAATAACAATAATTGATATTAATGATAATGATAATAATAATGATAATAATGATAATAATAATGATAAGAGATAATGATAATATAATCAATAATTTCAATAATAATATTAATGATAATGATGATAATAAGATATTAATAACAAAAATAATAATAATAATGATAATAATGATAATGATAATATAATGATAAGAATAATAATGAAAATTATTATGATAATTACAATAATGATAATAATAATGATAATAATATTAATAATAATGATAACAATAATAATAATGATAATAATAATGATAATAATACTAATACTAATAATAATAATAATAATAATAATAATAATAATTGGAATAACAGCAACAATAATAATTATAATAATAATAATGTTTGTGTTCTTCTTAACAATGTATTTCCGTTCCTGTATCTACTAACCACACAATCCACCCTAAACAACAGTAACCAAGAGTTACAAAACAGCTACAAGGAACAAAGGCCGTTGAACTCAACTCATTTTTTTCTTTATATCCTTAACCCGTGGCACTGGTAGGCTTAATAGAGGCCTTAGATGGTCGGCCTCCACCCGTTAGTAGCGAGGGTTAGATTTTTTTAAGTTACTCTTCGTTTCTTATTAAGAGGCTCATGCTGCCAGCGGAAGCTCCTCGACCATATAGCTTTGCAGTCCCGTCGAAGATAGTGTTATGACAGCATGTAGGTGATCTTAGGCCACTTGGCGGTATTACCAAAGAAAAGTACGGGTACCAGAACTCGAACTCGGGACTCTGAGCTGGTATGCCCGACCGCTAGTCACTAGGCCACCGCCTCCGAACTTAAAGAAAGAAACAAAACAAAGTATGATAATGACAGTGCAGGAATCTAGGCGCCTCTGCAACAAACAGTGAGTGAGTGCAGCTAGAAGGCATCCTCCGAGTGTGACCTTGTAGAGAAATGAGGGAGGTGGTGGTCACATTATCAACTGTGCTGGCGAGGCTCTTGGGTAAGTCTGGGAAACATGACTTGCTGTTCATTCACACATTCGATACATTATTATTTATATTATTAATATTATTGTTGATATTTTTTTGTTATTATCATTATCATTGTTATTCTTGTCGCTGTAATTATTGCTACGCCCTAGAAAGCCTCATCGCCAGCAGTTCGTTGGCTGAAGCAGTAAAAGCCAAGGTGAGGTGAGGCGAGGTTAGGGGAGGTGAGGTGAGGTTAGGGGAGGTGAGGTGAGAAGGGTCCAGGCGTGGGCAACGTCCTCCACGACGCCACAACATCCTGGAAGGGAGAAAAAAATATATAAAATTTTCACCAGTCTTGTTGTCTCTTTAATTATTTCCGGTTTTCTGTTTCCTTCCAGTGCCGTTGGGTGGAAGGACTCACCTCAGGAATGAATGGCCGCCGCAGGTTGGGGTCTGCGTGACGCCTTAGCCTCGAAGGGTGAGTGTTCTTAGTATGAACCATATTCGTTTTTTATATAATTTGTTTTACTGCGAGAATAACCTAAGAGAAACACCGTCTAGGACACATCGGCAAGCAGCGAGCCTTTCCCTTGAATCCTGAGATCTGTGGAGCCGAGGCGGTGGACGTGAGAGGAAGGCTTGAGTGCAGGCTGCCTCGTTTTCAAGGTTCTGGGCTCGCAGTGTTCAGAAGGAAGCACATGCGGTGGCGAGACACTTGTTTTTCCTTCCTTTAAAGCACAATTCTTCTCTTTTTTTTTTTCCTTTGTTCGAAATTTTAAGTAACCTTGAACATTTTTTTTTTCGAAATCTTAAGCAACCTTGAAGTAACACATTGTTTGTTACGTATTTAATAACTCGACTTTATTTAAACCTTAGCTTTCTTTCATTTAAACATCATGTGTCACATACGATATCGATGTGTGTGTGTGTGTGTGTGTGTGTGTGTGTGTGTGTGTGTGTGTGTGTGTGTGTTTTTATAGCAACGCTTAATACCTTGTGTAAGCAGGAGACAGACATGTTCCCGCTCTGTCCATGGGAGGCGCCACGTGCGTTGTGGTTCTTGCCTCGAGTCAATGTTCGTCGCATCGCTGTGGTGTTACCGTAGTGATGAAGACTAATTGCCAAGCTGCGTTCCTTTCAGAGTTATAAGTGAATCAGCTCGTTCGGCAGCAAGTATGTTTTGAAGAAAAGCTCAACTCTATATCAAGACAGTGGTTGCTTCTTAGTGATTGAGGGAATGTGTGGTGGTAAAGACATGAACTGTGCTTGCGTCCAGGCCGTCAGGCAAAGAAAGGGAGGATAAAGGGTACACATTCTACTCAGGTGTTGACCCTTCAGTACAGGGGGGTGGTACGCGGGTACCTAGGTAAGCTGTGACCAGGAAGTCCCAGTGTGATGTGTATCCTCAACACTGACTCAAGGCCAAGGAGACGGTGATGAGTGCGCGGCAAAACGCACTTAAAACCCTTCACCCTTGCGTTGAGTCCTGAGACTCGCTGCCTTCAACTGTAAGGAGTCACAGTCAGCTCACTCTATGTTTCTGCAGGTGTAAAGGCAAGAAGGGAATGCATCATGTTTGTGGGACTACAGTACAGTGTTTGTGTATTTTCTTTATGTAGTGTTAACCTGTGTTCTGGGAGCTGCTTCGCTTCAACACGCATTCAGTGTCCGCGGAGTTTGTATTCGTGATGGATGCCACTCGCAAATTTCGTTTATATTTTATATTTTCATAGTTAAGTTTATCCCATGCAAGAGCCTGCAATGGAAGCTTCGTGTGGTAAAACATCATTGAAACTCAAGTGGTATGAAGCCGAGTCGTCTTGTTTTGTTTGAGTATCATGTTAGGTGTTCTTCCCGCCATTACAAAGTCTTCACTGTCGCTTGAAGGCGCAGGGGATCTAGAAAGCTGAACTGTTAGGTCTGTGTTCCCTGGAGGACACGGAAACATGAGGAGAGAGGAGCGGCAGGGAGGCGGGGACGTGGTACATCGCACCCTCCTGGAAGGTTTAGTGGGCAAAAGCGAGAGAACCTTGGATGGTTTGCCTGAAACTATTGCAACAGTCTTGCGTCGCCTGCGTGGGTGTGTCATGATGCATATTTTTGTACTTGGTGAAAGGAAGCTTCAGTTATAGTGTGGTGGTGAGCGATACGGGAGGCCTTTTGTGCCGCTAAACTTTGGTGTTGTTAAAGCTGGACTGCTGGTGTTGTGAGCTGCCGGACCCACGCCGAGGACTCTCCCACTCCTGCTTGTACTTTACTGGCCAAGGAAATATTCCCAACTACTCCACATAATATTTAGTAGATTTTTTTTAAGTCGTTAACTTTGCAGAGCTCACTCATAAATATCCTCCTCTCTCAACTAAGTCATCACAAACAGACTTGCTTCGCCTGGGTACTTAACAGTGACACACAAGGCAGCAAGATCAAAAGATGGAAAACTTATGATTGTGATAAAAGCAAACTTGCCTTACCAGTGTTTAATTAACAAATATATGTGCCACACTTGTACGTAATTGTTGTTTAGATGTTAATACAGCTGTCTATTTATCTATCTATATATGACACATGTTCCTGATATAAGAACATTACGCAAGGGTTGGCCATGACAGAAGAGTGTTCATTTATTCCTGTCCTTCCATCCCCTTCCTGCATGCTTTAATATTCTCATTCTTCTGTCTCTCCTTTCACTCGCGTACTCTAGCACTCTGTCCTCCCATTACAGTCACAAAGGGGTCGTACTCTTGCACTCACCGCCTCTATGTACTCATCTACACTCGCTTTGCCATCTCGTATTCTCGCATTTTTCATGTTTCCAAACCATCTTAGTGTGTTGCATTGGACTCCTCTAGCACTCCACATTCCATTCCTTTACCTGTACTAGACATGGTAAAATTGTTTTTCATTACTTTCATTTTTAATTTTTCTCACTCCTCAGGTTTTCAGGTAACTCATTACTCCTGCTTGGACCATTGATATTTGATTTTTATTCCACACCCAAGTTACAAGTGCATAAGTGATTGTTGGTACAATCAAAAGTAGAGGTTTCAAGTAAAGAGTGAATAATATAATGATCACTTGCTTTGCCTCCCACTGACCGGGATAAAAAGGTCTACTTAATAAGACGAAGAAATTATTATATACACTATATCAATAGTAATAACTGGTGATAATTATAATAATAAGTAGCGGCCTAAGGGTAGCCACACACTTGGGCAAGAGACTGTGTAACCTTGTAGAGGTACGGCAGCTTGTTCCTACTGGTGCTTTGACTTGGGATTGGTGGCTACAGTCCTGTTAACTTAGGGGAGTGAGTACCAGACGGTACTAATTAGCAGTCTCGAGGAAGCCAGGATAGGCCTAGCAAGCCACTGGTGGATAAAATTCTGCTCAAGCAACGCAGATCAAGCCTTGGAATTGGACGGATAACTATGAAGACGAGTGGAGAACTTTGATAACGAGGCCGATGACTTACAAATTATATCATCTACCTGGCGTCTGGTGAGAATGAGAAAGATGTAGTAGTGGAGGTGGTGGGGGTGGTGGTGGTAGGTTGTAGCAGCAGCAAAGTAATAGGGGTGGTGGTAGGTTGTAGCAGCAGCAAAATAATGGGGGTGGTGGTAGGTTGTAGCAGCAGCAAAATAATGGGGGTGGTGGTAGGTTGTAGCAGCAGCAAAGTAGTGGGGGTGGTGGTAGGTTGTAGCAGCAGCAAAGTAGTGGTGGTGGTGGGTTATCTTTCCTAAGTCAAAGTCTAGTCTTAATGTATCATAGTTTCCAAGGTTACGGATCCCAATCAGGCACTGGGACTGTACTTGAACGCGAATGAACCTTTTTATTGATTCAGAAGATCACCAAAGCTCGGCACTGATGAAGAAGAAAGAGACAGACAGGTTGGGGCGGGAACGTGGTGAGCTGAGCCGTGTGTCGTCAGGTTATAGCTATGATACCTGTGCCGTCTCCACTTTACCAGTAATTACGAACATCATTCGTTGTTTAATGAGAGTAACACTTTGAACCTCACGAGTATGACTTAAAGAATTACTCAACACAAGTGTATCCTCGTGGCCCAGTGGTAAAGTCTTTGGATAGCAGATGTAATGCCACGTGTTCGAATCCTGTTCGGACCTTAATGTTTTAAGCGTAAATATCAGGTCAGATCATTTAGAAATATGACAGCTGTGTTCATGGTGTTCCCCGCCAGAGTTAGCACCTCACCTCAGTCTTGGAGGTCATCATTTGCGACGCTTTTTCTTGCTGATAATGTTCCTTTGTAGCAAGGTGTGTGAACTGTCTCCATTACGGGTTGGCTCGGCTTCCAATTGTCCCAGTAATGTGTAGCCGCTGCTGCTTCTACTGGCAGAGTGTTGTGCTGGGCTCAGCACATGGTAACCCTCCTGAAAAGACTCTTGCACCTGTGCAGCGCGGAAAGAGGAGCGAGCCACGTCATTGCCAGGCGTCAGAGGATCCTCGATGGCCAGCAGAGACCTCTCATGCCTCACACTGATGGCAGACACACGGTACTGGAACTTGTAGCCGTAAAAACGGAAAAGTTCCATCAAGCTGCAAGAAGTTTACCGCCACCAGAGTTACGGCGAAGGAAGACACTCCTCCGCTGAACACTTGTGCAAGTCCACGTTTCTTGAGAAAGTAACGCACCATCAGAGTCAGTTGCTGCGGCGCGGGGAACTCCTGAACAAAAGCTTGAATTAAAGCCGCCGCCCATACCGCCGCTACGTTACCAAGGGAAACGTGAACGTGATGGCCGGTGGGAGGATGCACGAACTTAGCGATAGGGACAGTAGCTGTGTCCAGCACGCTGGTGGACTGTGCCGCTGACACGCTGTGCTGCACAAAGGCATCACGGAGCTGGTGCAGCGGCAGAGCCTGCCACTGCCCCACCACATCGCTGCCAGGAAGGTAGAGCCCCATAACCAAGCTGTCGGTGACCTCCACCTCCACCTTAACTTGAGGCCACAAGACACTCACCATCCACCTCACGGGCCCCACAGGCCTTATGCGCCTCATGTGTTCAGCCTCGGTTCCACACGCCCAGTTGTGGAAATGTTTCACCTCATGGTGCAGCCCTTGCAATGTTCCTTTGTAGGAAGTATTGACAGGACATCACAGAAAGTCCTTGGCTGCCTTTCTGCCTAGTGCTGCGACGAGGATTCTTAGTCCTGGGTGCAGGCGCCGGGCATATAGCTGCAGACTAGTGATAATGTTGCACCTCTTGGGCAGCCTTGGTGAGGGTGGGAGCGGTGATCATCACCACTGGTACATTCAACCCACCATCGAGAGTGTTAGTGGTTGAAGTTTTGTTGACTTATCTCTTGAGGGAATCCAATTCTGCTTTGTGATGCTGAGTTCATATAATGTCCATGTTGTTGTTGTTGTCTTCCTGATCTTTCCTATGTCGTTCAAAATTATCAGCATCCACTTCAGTGTGGAATGTCTTTTCTTGCAGCGAATCTTCCACCAACTCTGTCTCCTTCTCTACAATGGCTTTCACATCCGCAAGATGTGTGTGGAAATCCACTTCCATCTCAGTGATGTCTTGGGCTTCGTCCTCACACACATGTTTGAACGTTCTCCTCTCCTGTACAGGGTTCAGGGGAGAGTGAGGGCCCAGCGCCCCCTGCCACCAAGCAGCAGCAACACACTCCCTCAACTTGCCCACCCATGTAGTGTGCCTGCCTTCCACGCTGTCACGCACCACGTGGCCGTGGAAGGCCGCGTCCCACACGGCGCAGCGTTCACCAGCGCCACCAACAACACCACGCCCACGATGATCACTTTTATCAAGTGACAATAATGTTTTTTCGCGGGCGTGGACACTTCTGACTCACCGTCAGCTACTGCTTTCAGTTTGTGTTGCTTGTCACTCACTTCCATGTTTGTTTCATGACACTTGGTCGGCGTGAACCGTGTTCCTTGGCGTGAATTTGTTGTTTGTCCTGTTTGGTCATAACCTTATACGATACGAGGTCTGCTGCTTCCACGTCTTGAGAGACAGAAACAAATCTTGATTTCTGAATAGTTTATGGTGTGATTGAATTAACAAATGTATACATTCTAAAGTACAGGTTTACCTCTCGTATCAAAGATGACATTTTTTATTTGTTGTCTAGGGTCCAAGGTGTTCATCTCACCGACAAACAAACACAACAGATCCAGCCACAAGCAGATGGTGTGTGTGTGTGTGTGTGTGTGTGTGTGTGTGTGTGTGTGTGTGTGTGTGTGTGTGTGTGTGTGTGTGTGTGTGTGTGTGTGTGTGTGTGTGTGTGTGTGTCTGTCTGTCTGTTTGTCTGTCTGTATGTGTGTGTCTGTCTGTCGGTATGTATGTGTGTGTCAGAGAGTAGGAGAGAGAGAGAGAGAGATAGATAGAGAGAGAGAGAGAGAGAGAGAGAGAGAGAGAGAGAGAGAGAGAGAGAGAGAGAGAGAGAGAGAGAGAGAGAGAGAGAGAGAGAGAGAGAGAGAGAGAGAGAGAGAGAGAGAGAGTGACAGAGAGAGAGAAAATGAGTGAGAGAGAGCTCAGGTTATGTGACTAGAATCATAATTTTGGTGCCCTTTCCTACTAATACTTTCCCTCACATCTCGCTCTCCTCTTTTTTTTTCTATCCTCAAGCATTTTTCTTCGCAAGTGCCTAGTCCTCTTCTTCACTCATCTCCCTTCCTCCTTTTTTTCTAACTCTCTCTGCCACTCCACATCCCATCTTTTTCTCACTCCTATTTCTCTCTCCTCACTCCTCAGACTTTTTCTCCCACTCACCTCCCGGGAACAGGCGTCGTCCACATGTCTTCACTTCCCTCGCTGCCTCCCTAGCGGACTACTAGTCTTGCTTGTTTTCAGCCTCGCTCGTGACATCCTGGATTCCTACTCTTCCTCTTCTCCTTTAACTGGGACTGACCAAGCAACACGTATAAAAGGAAGGAGTAGAAGCGCAAGGAAAACACACAACGTACCTACAATCGTCTTACTCCTTAACCTGTAAATCTGTGAGTCCCTGGTCCCTGTCTGTCCCTTGAGGTCTCAAGTTCACGCTGTAGGAACACAACCCGCACAAGGCACAGACAGCTACACCACCAACCGACGCTCCATATTTTTTGTCTTGTTTTTATAGCGAGTCTTTCGAGTGACTTCTTATTGTAGTTGTAGTCACAGTTTATTGTCGACGACGAGAGGGAAGGGAATGGAACTTTTGTGTGGGATTGTGTGTACTATTGAGAGAGCGAGAGAGAGAGAGAGAGAGAGAGAGAGAGAGAGAGAGAGAGAGAGAGAGAGAGAGAGAGAGAGAGAGAGAGAGAGAGAGAGAGAGAGAGAGACAGAGAGAGAAAGAGAGAGAGAGAGAGAGAGAGAGAGAGAGAGAGAGAGAGAGAGAGAGAGAGAGAGAGAGAGAGAGATTACTTAGAAACAGACCACACAGAGAGGTTCAAACTAGATGGTCTGTTCTAAGCCTTGAGTAGAAAATTTCTTAAAGAGATGGTAATAGGGAGATTTGGAAAGAGAAAGAGACATAGAGAGAGAGAGAGAGAGAGAGAGAGGAGAGAGAGAGAGAGAGAGAGAGAGAGAGAGAGAGAGAAAGAAAAAAAACACACATTGGAAAGATGGAATGTAACGCAATTAGAAATACAATACAACGGTCACGTACAATACCTACGTGAATACAATGACCCTCGTTTGACGTTTCCTCAAAGTTGGATGCAATTTTATGTAGAAACCAAATTAAAATAAGAGCAAATTGCATATTGGAATCGAACAAGACATTAAGCGTTACGGAGAAATACCAAGAGCATCGTAACTGAAATATCGCGATGCAGCATAAAAAATAAAAAAAAACTCGTTGGATTTGGTATAGGTAAGGGCAGTGCAGTCCCTCCAGCACGCGTGGGTCGGGGCGGAGGCTGGAGGAAGGGCGAGGGAACACAAGGGGAAGGAAGCCGTGTCAGGAGACGAGGGATCAAGGGGGAGAGGAGGCGTAGGAGAGGTTTTAGATAGGGTGAGGAAGAAGGGGAACTAGGGAACTGAAGGGGAAGGTAAACTGTGAGAGAGAGAGAGAGAGAGAGAGAGAGAGAGAGAGAGAGAGAGAGAGAGAGAGAGAGAGAGAGAGAGAGAGAGAGAGAGAGAGAGAGAGACACACACACACACACACACACACACACACACACACACACACACACACACACACACACACACACACACAGACGTTCCTTTCTTAATCCTCGTCCATTTTTTCCAAAGCTTAACGTTCCGTCTTTGATTCATTGACAATCGTACGGAGATTAAACGTAAAATGTATCGGAGTTTTCATCCTTTTCTTTGATAGTCTTCGTCTTGGTGTATCTTGGGACTCGTTCTTCCCTTGCGTCCCGGCAAACCGTCCTTGCCTTGTCTTCTTTCCAACTAAAGGTCTTTTGGAAGGAAAATTGGTAGTTAAGTGATAAGTTGCTGTACTGAATCTGACCTTCACGTTGTATTTTTTACGTTGCACTTAGATATTATTTGTCTAGTATTTTCATTTATTTCATAGTTTCTTTTTAGTATTTTTCTGTTTTTTTTTTTATTTATTTATTTATTTTTTTATCATTACATGTGTAGATTGATTTAATTATCTGGTATTTGTATATGTATTTATTTAGTAGTGAGTTTCATTATTCAGCGTTTTTAGTTCATTTTTACTCATTATAACTACTAAACACGGCGCCAATGACCCTCGTTATCGCGGCGCCAAGTTCTGTAATTCAATCAATCAGTCAGTCAGTCAGTCAGCCAGCCAGTCAATCAGTCAGTCAGTCAGTCAGCCAGCCAGTCAATCAGTCAGTCAGTCAGTCAGTCTATTTAATTAATATACAGATTTCAACCTTACCTGTTCCCGCAGTCGCTTCACTGCACCACACACCTCCATCCCTCCCGCCCTCCGTCCCTCCCTCCCTCACTCCCTTCCCCCACCACACCACCACACGCTCCTTGACCTTCTCATAACTTTACCAACACTAATCATGCACGTAATTATCGCCAAAGCATTTTCTTCACACCTTCCATCCCCTTCAATCCACCAGCTTTCTATGTTTTTCTTTTCTCTCTCACCACGAAAGAAACTTAGTGTTAAAAAAAAAAAAAAATTAAGGGGAGATAAAAAAAAAATGGTATTCTTTCCTTTGCTATCATCGAGGCTTTTCTCCGCCTTACCTGAGGTTTAGTAGGGCAACAGAGGCGGTTAATTCCCCACCAATCCTCGTTAAGAGCGTCGTTGTGAGGCTGTACCTGAGAATGTTTGTGAGCTCAGCGGAATGGGATCGATCGAAGGAAAGAACAGGGACAGTGAGAGAGAGAGAGAGAGAGAGAGAGAGAGAGAGAGAGAGAGAGAGAGAGAGAGAGAGAGAGAAAGAGAGAGAAAGAGAGAGAAGTCTGTAACAAAGGGAATGAATTAGAGGCTGTTAAGGAAAAGTGCATGAAGAGGACGAGTAAAGAAAGTAAAATTACACAGTTGGAAGAAGAGAGGAAGGAAGAGAAAGAAAGGAATGCTTGGAACCGGAAATGAGAAACACAAAGACAGGTAGGAAGGTGCATACACACACACACACACACACACACACACACACACACACACACACACACACACACACACACACACACACACACACACACGCACACACACGCACACACACGCACACATACTGTCAGAAGCATAATTAAGACAAGAAAGAGGAAAGAAAGATGATGGGAATGAGAAGGGAAATGGATAAAGAGGGGAAAAATAGGAAAAGGGTAATGCAAAAGGAGGACAGAATCAACACTGGAACTCGGGTCAACGCAGGTGGAAATCAGTGACTCGGAGGAAAACAAAAGACACTCGTATAGATGAAGGAAAGTCACGTGACCAAAGCAAAACCACACGACTCTTCGGAAGATTAGCAAGGAAATTGTAGTTGTTCATTAATGTCTATACGGTCAGTCACGTGTGCCATTTATTCTTAAAGTATTGACTTAATTTCCTTTATACATGTAAAACAAAATATTTACCACTTTACAAAATGAATGTAAAAGATTCAGTTCAAAAGATTAAATGCTGATAGAGACACGAGACATTGCACTTACACACTAGAAACGACCTTATGATACAACATTCATAGCTGCAATTTACATCTGAGAACAAAATCGTAAATCACACCATTCAAACAGAGAGAGTTAGACAGAGAAACACAGGGACGGAGAGTGGTGATGAGATGAAGATAATGTTTTGTCAGGCAGTGTACCTCATTGTACCTCAAAAGCATTCAAGAACAATTGTGATTTTCCTTGAGTATTGTGTGTTTGGTTAGGTAGTACGTATGTAAGTGTTAGATAAGAGTGATTAAGTTAATTGTATGATTACTTATGTGTTATCGTGGTAGAATATTTAGTATGTGGTGTTAGGTTATTGATGTACATTATAATTTGATGTATCTCGTGCCAAGGTGAACGAGTGTGATAATCATTATAGTGAAGCGATTAGGAATGGAAGATGAAACTTAAATTATTTCGTAAGTAGAAGTATTATTGATATAGA
>JAPQNM010000026.1:3049527-3059527 GCA_029783475.1 Metacarcinus magister
GGGATGAAGACATGCATGAAGCTTCCTTGAAATCTCTGTTACTTGACTCTCCAAACTCCTGTCAGCTTCTAGCCAGCAGCTCTTCCTTGCTTTCTTCTCGATCCTTTCACACTGCCACTATCACCAAGGAACAACCCAAGTGATATTCTTCTGTTGTTTCCACATTCTCATACTTTTAGTGTGTAGAAAGCTCTACATGGAGTGTTATTTGCATTTTTACAACCTTTGTTGTGTGTCAGCGCCATAAAGGTTTTGTTCTTTATCAACGCCACTAACAAACCATGTGATTTCAATTCTTGTTTTCCCATAAATTTTTTTAAAAATCCAGTACCTGCTTAATGCAGAACCTGACATGACAAGCTGTGACTATTGACTCCAGATTTTTTCTTTACCTTGCTGGCGAAACATCATTGTTAATTTGGAAGCAAATAATGCCTAACACAACAGCCTTTTTAGACTTTGTTTGAACAAATTTGACAAATCATATGAAGCAAAACTGTCTTTTTATCATCTTCAAGTCGCTTCACGTGTTGATTGTGACTGTGATCGCCTCCTTTGATGATCCTTTGTTTGTGCCTTCACGGAAATCCTCCTCACATCGAGAAAATGTCATGTACACAACTTGCCTGCACACTACTCGCTCCATGAATCACTGTATGTGTGCTGCAATCTCTTGACGTAGTAATTGTTGCTCACCTTGTGTCACTACTGTCCTGTGTGTCGTGTGTTGGTCTAGTGAGGTGCGTCCAGTACTTCCTCGTCACGGGACAACACTTGTGTCTAAATCATTGCTGCCCACCCACCTTGGAATGGCCGCCGCCTCACCATCGCGACGCTCGTGGAAAGACAGAGTCGGTTGTTCCTGATGTAACATTCCTCCCCTGTGAACACCACACAGCAAGACACAGGAGCTCCAACCTGACGTGCAACACAACCCACGCTGCCACGCCCGGCCCTCCCCACGTCCCTTCCACGTTCCCGCCCCAACAGACTCATTCTCGCCGAGAATTGTCTTCATCTCGCATTATGCAAAATCACAATCTTTCTCATTTTCAAAATTATGATCATGAGTTGAGGTATTACCACGAGCCCCGCGAGACTGGCGGTGAAGCGAGCAGGAGGAAAGGAGGAGAGGAGGAGGCGACGGAGGAGGTGCATGTGGAAACGTGAAAGAAAGATATGGAAAGCAGGAAACAAAAGGAAAAAGAAAAAAGAAAATTAGCGAAGGAAAATATTGGTATTTAGTGCACAAAAAGAATAAAGTGAGAGAATATTCTGGGCGGAGGAGGAAAGGCCAGGCAAGAAAAGTTATCCCGTAAAAATGTTTGAGTAAAACTGAAGGCAAGGCAAGGAGGCGCCGCGCCATCAAAGGAGCAGAATGCAGGAAGAAAGGAAGGAAGGAAGGAAGGAAGAAAAGAAGGAAGGAAAAAGGAAGAAAGGAAGGAAGGAAGATAGGAAGGAACGCTGAAAAGTAAAAGTAAATACTAAAAGGATCCATATACGTAGATGAACAAAACGTTTCTTATTGTTGTCATTATTTACATTAATAATTACAAACATTTTACATAAACAGTAAGCCTTGTAACAACTAACAAATAGAATACACTGAGAAAAAGATGATATATAAAGTTTGAAACAAAGAAATATAATGGGAAGAGAGAAATCTGCGGAGTAAGGAAAGAGTTGCAACACGAAGACTACAGCAATACAACGTATGACTCTCTCAACATATTGAGGTATAACCCAAAGGTCGGTGTCTCGTCGCTCAGGCTTTCCGCCACAATGAAGGTCCGCCTCGACGTGCCAGGCAATAGCAGTGAACACAAATGAAAACTGGCTGTGGCGCGCGAGATGAAAATCCATGATGCTTCTGTAAACAACATCTGCCCACGCCGATAGCAGCCTTCAATTACCAATGGCATACAAAGGGTTAAGCAATGAACACACACACACACACACACACACACACACACACACACACACACACACACACACACACACACACACACACACACACACAGATGATTTTCGAAAGAGACGCCCGCGAATCATATTCCGGACTCTATTTACTTAGAGAGAGAGAGAGAGAGAGAGAGAGAGAGAGAGAGAGAGAGAGAGAGAGAGAGAGAGAGAGAGAGAGAGAGAGAGAGAAAGAGAGAGAGAGAGAGAGAGAGAAAGAGAGAGAGAGAGAGAGAGAGAGAGAGAGAGAGAGAGGAGGAGAGAGAGAGAGAGTGAGAGAGAGAGAGAGAGAGAGAGAGAGAGAGAGAGAGAGAGAGAGAGAGAGAGAGAGAGTATAAATCAGCTTGAAGCAGCATGCAGCGTTAAGGTAATCAAGTAAGGCCCAACACACGTATGTTTCTCTTCATCGACTTCCAAGCTGCTGCTAAGTGTGTTAATGTTGTTATTTTCAAGTCTTTGATTTACGCGATTGTAAGTTGGGCTTCGTGTTGCTGCCTCAACAGACTACACCAAGACCACGACATGACTCGCCTCTGTGTCACCTGTCTTAGGGGAACCTGCCTTCACCTCGCTGCCACTACACACAAACTTGCAAGCTTGTAGCAATCTTCCCCAATCAATTACAATAACTCACTATGTAAAATATTAACCTTTCTCTACATTTTTTTTTTTACTGCGCGTGTGTTCATCATTGCAGTGTATTTAATTGATATTCTTTATCAAGTAATGTTTATCGTGTGAGTGTATATAGGACTGCCATCACCTGCTGCTGCTCGAGTGCAACAACATTGGTGGTGATTCCAGCCTCGGTGACTCGGCTGAAAGCTACTTATTTTATTAATATGTGATGACAAAAACCTGCTGAACGCCTGTTTCACTCCAGCCTCTCCTCCCAGCACCACCTTGGGCGGAGTGGTGCTGCTTCCCGCCCACACACCCCACCCTGTGCGTCACGCAGCGGCGAGGTGCCTTCTCCACCGTCATTCAGCGGTAACGCAGTGGCAGGCGGCTGGATTTTGAATATATGGGGTTTTCACGTGTGACTCTTATCAATACAACAATTTATGTTAAGTTTAAGAGCCACACGGAACAAATAGTTGCGGGCCATCATCCGAGGCGTCTCGGCGATAGCGAGGCCGTGAAGGTTTGGGAGTGTCATGTGTGTGGCTGTTGGCGGCGGGAAATGACGTGAAGGTTCACGTGGAAAGACTCCCGCATCACCTAGTGAGCGAGGCTGTCATGGCGTGGCACCGCCCTTTGTGAAGTGTTGTGTTTGGCAGCGGCTTGTTAGAACACGTGGATGCCTATCTGATGATGACTTCGCTTAGGAAAATACAACAACACAGCCACCTGCTGCCTGCCATCACTTGGTGGCTCTCAAGGTTGGCGCTACAACCTTGTGTGGTTCATGGCACCGGTACCAACCACTGCTCCCCGCCACCTAAAGTCTGCCGCCAGGGAATCACGCCCCTCACACACAAGCAGCCGTGACACCGCACGCCCACATCTACGAGACTGTATCACCTTTTAGTGTGCCGACTTGAGGCTCCTCCTTGACGGGACCACGACGTCATTACCATATCAAAATGTTATCAGTGGCCCTTGATGGTCCAGCACCAAGATGAGGCCCGGTGATATCCTTCTTCCATTAGGATGAATAATGGCGCCATTACGCTATTCACACTAGCTGCTGCACCCGACCAGCACCAACTGTTTACTTCGTATAATTCATAATAGTAGCAAGGGGGTGCTGGCGGTGGTTGTGAGGAGGCGCGGCTGGTTGTGGCCTGAGGTATGGGTGTGCCACGCTTCCCTCGCCTCACGTGCGCCATACAGCACTTAGTGGCTCGTTTTCCTTTGCTTCAAGAAGAGGTAACGCTGAGTTATGAATGCGTATTAACTTTTAATAAGCAGCTTCCCGCGGTGACCAGCAGCTCCCTCCTCCTTGCAATGAACGAGGCAGCTGCTCCACCCCCCCGCCCCCACCACCCCAGCCGCTGTTTATGACGCCTGTTTTCACCCACCAAGACTTTGCAGCGTAGAGGAAAGCTGCCCCTGCCCCCCCGCCCCCTGCTGCAGACACACACACACACACACACACACACACACACACACACACACACACACACACACACACACACACACACACACACACACACACACACACACACACACACACACACACACACACACACTGCTTGAGACCACTGGTGTTACTGAAATAGCTGCGCGATGCAGTGTTTTAGAAAGAAACAAGTGAGCCTTGGTGGTCGAATAGAATACATGAGACAGTGTTGTGAGTGTTCCTTGGTGCTGCCTTGCCTTTATGTGCCTTTCTCCTTTTTTCCTTCAATACTTTCAAGTGTTGAGTCTCGCTGCCACACAAAGGAACACAAAGGAAAAGAAACAAGAACACACCTTTAGGTCACAATATTTTAGTGTTTTTCACAATGGAAAGATGAAACTGAAAGCATGAAAGTGTGAAAGAAAAGACAACGAAAGACACGCAATATCCTTTCCTTGCACCTCAGATAAGATGCAGAGTAGCTCCTTGTGTATCTATAATGAAACAAACTTCACCACACAAACTATTTTGATGTGGAAGGAAACAGGGAGAGGAAGTATTCCGACTCTTGTACCTGCTTGTATTTCCCATAAACAGCCATGAACATATATAAGTATTCCATCCTCGCATGGAATGGAACAGTTCTTCAACGTAAATATGTCTGCGTCAGCTCACTCACTTCTACAAAAATATTACATTTTTAGAAACGGCCTGCATGTTCTTTTGATACAACTTTTACTGGAATGCAAGAATTAAGCTCGTTCATTTCATAGAAGTTCTAACATTAATTTTTCATCATAATTATGACATTGTTTATCTCAGAGAGGCGTTTTGAGGCCAGTGTTTGTGCAGCGCTGTGCTGTGGCAAGGAAGGACATGCGGCACTGGATGACACTTTTCCATTATTTCCTTCGTCTTCCTCCCTCTCCTCTCATCGCTAACAGCTGCAGCTGCCGTGCTTTGCCTCGCGTTCACCCAGATGCATTACACACTGAAAACAGTTGTTTATATTGTGTGCAGCACCGCGCCAAGACTCAGTTACCAGGGAGGAAATTCTGCTTTACGAGGCCATGAACAAAATATTAGATGCTTGTAGAAGTATCTGCAAAATTAATCGTGTAAATAATTATTCATAGAGGAAAGAATAAATAAAAATTGTTCTCGATCTGTAGAAATGTCAACAACACAGCCTACACGAATTTTTCAGTCGCTTTCATGTCTCCAAAACTGTAATGTGACTCATTTTTTTATGGAAAAAGTTTCTTTTGGGGGGAAGGAGAGACCTTTCCCCGCTTGCTTTGCAATCCATACGTGTAAACTTTAAAAAGAAAATGTATGAAGAATGTGTGTGAGTGTGTGTGTGCAGAGTGAGGCCGCGGCCATCAGAATGTTGCAAGACACTGAACACTCCTGAGTTGTAAAAGTAAAGTTGGTTCGCAGTGTGTTCGTTGTTAGTTTCAGATATGAATGCTTGCTCGTTTTATCGTATGTACATACACATCAGTTTTAATTGACGTAACTCTCGCGATGTATGCAGTGCCAACACAAGCTGAATAAGGAAGCAACGTGACTCAGTTGGCGCGGGGAAGGACACGCAGCCAAGGTCCTTCCAAGGCACTCTCAACACTTAGACTCGTGGGAAAATATTTTGCATGTAAAAGAAAAGTTTTAAATGTTTAACGAGGGGTTGTAAAGTGTTCTTACTTTTCATTAACATGAACACTACAGTTTATAAGGTTTTTGTCTCCTAGAACAACAACGACATAATTTGCTCGTAAGTAATCAAACTTACAACAAACATCTTACTTGATTATAAGTCTGGAACCTAACAAACAGCTGCTAATTAATGGTTCGTGAGTGTGAGGCGCGGCTCGTAACGCTCTGTGTTTGGCGGCGGTGTGGGTGTTGATGTGGTGGTGATGGTGGTGGTGGTGGTGGTGGTGGTGGTGGTGGTGGTGGTGGTGGTAGTAATAGAGTCTTGATTGCAGCGATGATTATAACGTGGAGTGCAAGTGCAACAAAGTTTTTTATTCAATAGTACTGATGTGCACTATTGCCTTGCTGCTCTTGACACGGTTGTTGTATTCATAACCAGAGTGTTTAGTGGCTTGGTCAGTGCAAAGGAATCGCGGCTAAGGGTGTGGCGGTGCTGCTGCGGGTGTGGCTGTGTGGCGCTGGCAATCTTTTTTTTTTTTTATTCTTTTATCAACTATTGCTCAAACTTTTTTTTCTAAAATAAATAGTGTTTTATCATAGTTTCAATGCATTTTGTGTTGTAACTTCAGAAAAAAAAATGTACCTGCAAATAATTTGTACCTTCAGAAAATTTGTACCTTCAAAAAATTTGTACCTTCAGAAAATTTGTACTTTCAGAAAATGTGTACCTTCAGAAAAGTTGTACCTTCAGAAAATGTGTACCTTCAGAAAATTTGTACTTTCAGAAAATGTGTACTTGCAGAAAATTTGTACTTTCAGAAAATGTGTACCTTCAGAAAAGTTGTACCTTCAGAAAATGTGTACCTTCAGAAAATTTGTACTTTCAGAAAATGTGTACTTGCAGAAAATTTGTACTTTCAGAAAATGTGTACTTGCAGAAAATTTATACTTTCAGAAAATGTGTACCTTCAGAAAATTTGTACGTACAGAAAATTAATACCTTCAGAAAATTTGTATCTTCGGAAAATTTGTAGCTTTAGAAAATTTGTACCTTCAGAAAATGTGTACCTCCAGAATTTTTGTTCCAGGACATCAGTGTTACATGACGTGATTACTTCAATGATGCACAAGTGGTGTTGATGGTACTGGAAGGCAGTGTGACGCCTACCTAACGAGGCTCCTTGGGGCGCCTTGCCTGCACATGTTGACACCAAAGGCAAGAAGCACCTGAGTCATAGGTGTGGTGGAGCACGTATTGATCTGTGGCAAGGTGTCGTGGAGGCGGACGCCACTTGATGCCAATGATAAAACACTTGCAACAATTCTTCGTGGTCCGCCTTGAAAACGAAGCAAAACAACGAGTAACACTACATGGGACCAAAGGTTCGTGTAGCGAGCCTTGGTCTGCAGGGAAACGAAACTGAAAAAAGTGCAACACGAAGCCCCTTACAGTAATCTTGAAACAGTTACACGTCACTACAGATCATTGTGACTCCTGTGACGGGCCGTTTCCTACAGACTGGTGTTCTTTGCTGTGATGATAGTATACCAGGTGAGTGGACATGACTTTCACTCACGCGCTGACTGGTGTATCACTATGCACCCAAAGGAAAGGAGAAGGAAGGAGGAAGAGAAGGACACGCTGGTGGTCTTGTACAACTCTCTTCGTTGACCGATTTGTCGCGGCATCAGCTTCAAGATTTTTTTGAGGGATCTTTGCAGCTTTAATTAAAGCAGTGTAGTAAAAAAAAAAGGCAGCAGCTGCTCCCTGGAACGCTTCATCCGGAAAACAGCCAACGTGTAGTAATTTATCGCAACAAAATGGTCGTAAGTCACGGGTGCCGCGGAGCAGCGCCCGAGGAAGTGGCGCGGGAAGAGAGACGTCTAATTACTGCAAGCAATAACCTTAATTAACAGGCATCACTCATGACGGGGGGGGGGAGGGGTGGCTGGGTGAGGGTCGACGCTCCCTCCAGGATAGTGGAGAAGAGAACGTGGCGGAAAAGAGAAAGAAGTGAGACGCTTCCTTGACCTTCCTTCATAATTTTTGGTGTGTGTGTGTGTGTGCGTGTGTGTGTGTGTGTGTGTGTGTGTGTGTGTGTGTGTGTGTGTGTGTGTGTGTGTGTGTGTGTGTGTGTGTGTGTGTCTGTGTCTGTGTGTGTGTGTGTGTATGTGTGTGTGTGGTTGTCTGTCTCTTTGCATTCCTGTCCATGTTTATTTCGTACTGTATGCACACTTCTTGTTTAAAACATTATACCTTAGCGTTAGAATCATTCAAAATTAAAGAAATATGAGCAAAACTATACAATAGAATACTTGTACCAAACATAGGATTCATTGCGCTGATGAACTGTTCCGCTCAACAGCAACAGACGGGGATTCAAGGCGACCAGTGACCTATTCCATAACACAGAACATTTCAGAAACATAACGTGACTTAACGCGGTGAAGTTCCTTGAGCAGCAGAAACACCAGACTCACCCGTCGAGTTACCGGGACATGCAACATTACCTCAGTGTTTGGAAGGAACCTCAGACACAAAGACAACGTGATCTACTACATCGCACCTCTTGGGCAGCCTTGGTGAGGGTGGGAGCGGTGATCATCACCACTGGTACATTCAACCCACCATCGAGAGTGTTAGTGGTTGAAGTTTTGTTGACTTATCTCTTGAGGGAATCCAATTCTGCTTTGTGATGCTGAGTTCATATAATGTCCATGTTGTTGTTGTTGTCTTCCTGATCTTTCCTATGTCGTTCAAAATTATCAGCATCCACTTCAGTGTGGAATGTCTTTTCTTGCAGCGAATCTTCCACCAACTCTGTCTCCTTCTCTACAATGGCTTTCACATCCGCAAGATGTGTGTGGGAATCCACTTCCATCTCAGTGATGTCTTGGGCTTCGTCCTCACACACATGTTTGAACGTTCTCCTCTCCTGTACAGGGTTCAGGGGAGAGTGAGGGCACAGCGCCCCCTGCCACCAAGCAGCAGCAACACACTCCCTCAACTTGCCCACCCATGTAGTGTGCCTGCCTTCCACGCTGTCACGCACCACGTGGCCGTGGAAGGCCGCGTCCCACACGGCGCAGCGTTCACCAGCGCCACCAACAACACCACGCCCACGATGACCACTTTTATCAAGTGACAATAATGTTTTTTCGCGGGCGTGGACACTTCTGACTCACCGTCAGCTACTGCTTTCAGTTTGTGTTGCTTGGTTGCTTGGTTACTTGGTCGACGTGAACCCGTGTTCCTTGGCGTGAGTTTGTTGTTTGTCCTGTTTGGGCATAACCTTATCAAGCGGATACGAGTTCTGCATGGATCCGCGCCCAGATCCCAGTGGGTGTGTGTTGTGTTGCGTCCGTATGCCCCCTAACTTGGGGTCATGGGGACCTCACGCACACACTCCCGAAACTGCTTTCTTTTTTTTGTCTACGAACATCTGCTAATATTCTAGTGTTGGTGTAGACTGACCAGAGTCCGCCACCACCACACGATTTCACCTACCATTTACGCCAACTCCGACGGGCTCTGTTGTTAGCCCGTGTGCCCCTTTCGGGGGTACGATAGACAACACACACACACGAGGTCTGCTGCTGTTCATCTCACCGACACGCAAACACACCGGATTGAACCACAAGTTGAGATTGTGTGTGTGTGTGTGGGTGTGGGTGTGTGTGTGTGTGTGTGTGTGTGAGAGAGAGAGAGAGAGAGAGAGAGAGAGAGAGAGAGAGAGAGAGAGAGAGAGAGAGGAGAGAGAGAGAGAGAGAAGAGAGAGAGAGAGAGAGAGAGAGAGAGAGAGAGAGAGAGAGAGAGAGAGAAGAGAGAGAGAGAGAGAGAGAGAGAGAGAGAGAGAGAGAGAGAGAGAGAGAGAGAGAGAGAGAGAGAGAGTACAAACACACTCAGCTTTAAACCGGAGGAACACACACAAAAAAAAATAGCATATCCAATGGAGATCCCACTTGCCCTCTATGCAAAGAAGCCGTCGGAACGCAGCAACATTTCGTATTTTACGGCAGAACTTTTCCAGAGATAAGGGCGAGCAAAACCCGTATTTACCCTGACCTTCCCCTGCAGACACACCGTCAGGAATATTGTCATTTCGCGCCGGAGAAAGAAAACAGAGAAAAGGGAGGAAAAAATGCAAAGTAGTAATGGTAGGAAGCAAGCGAAGGCATTAGGAAGGGTGTGTAAGGCCCCGTCGTGTGTCCTCCGAGAACACCATAAACACAATACTCTCAATTGCACTTTGTTCTGTGTCCAAAAGACCAAGGCGACGCCGAGGCTTTGGTCAGTCTCTCGGCGCCGCTCATGGTAAC
>JAPQNM010000026.1:3079060-3099060 GCA_029783475.1 Metacarcinus magister
GCCTCCGTCAGTATACATGACTGTTGTGCTTGGTGGTATTCACTGAACCATTACTGACGCAGCCTCTCGTTCGTCTCTTAAATTAATCTGCTTGAACTACAGTGAAGCAGATAACTTGAGGGTAACCAATTCCTCGTCCTCATGACCACTCACCCGATCGTCATCTCTTGGAAACTTGGTTCTGTTTGTGTGGCGGCTGTGACTCCGTCCGTCCGTCCGTCCGTCCGCGCTGGAATCCCTCCCTCGCCTGTGAGAAGAAGAGGGAAGGGAGGAAGAGGGAGATTACGGAGGGAGTAACCAAGAGATAAAGACACTCACTTCCTGATATTCTGTTTCTCTTTTTGACAGAGAGAGAGAGAGAGAGAGAGAGAGAGAGAGAGAGAGAGAGAGAGAGAGAGAGAGAGAGAGAGAGAGAGAGAGAGAGAGAGAGAGAGAGAGAGAGAGAGAGAGAGACGGGATAAGAGGTCAATGTACATTCCAATGTATATTCCAATAGCTTTGTATTGAGATGATCAGGAGACGAGACCGTTGATGCGGTACGGATGGAAGCGATGGGAGAGGCGAGGCGTGGCAGGGTGGAGGTGCGGGCGTGGAACTTGTCTTAATCAAGTTTTCATTATAATGGGAATGTGAGGTGTTAATGAAGGTGTCCAGGTGTGTGTGTATGTGTGTGTGTGTGTACAAACAAGTGATGAGCGCCGCAGCCCTGGCAGAAGGATTGTTGTTGTTGCTGCTGCTGCTGCTGCTGCTGCTGCTGCTGCTGTTACTGTTGATGTTGATGTTACTGTTGTTGTTGTTACTGCTGCTACACTGGCGCAGAAATTAGGAAAAACATATTAATATATCATAATAGGTTGATAAGTAAAAATAAACCAATAATATAATTTATAATTATAATAGATTACAGTAATGATAGTATAAATGTTGAGGTGAGTGACTTGTTTGTGTATCATTAGTTGCACTCATTAATAGTAAAGTGATTCAACAAAATACAATAAATATTGAAATACACTATAAAATGATTCCTCCACGCTGTAGTAATGACAGTTCGTAACAATTGATGTCATTCATTAGATGACAAGTGTTAGTACTGTTAGTAGTGTTAGTACTGTTAGTACTGTTAGTAGTGTTAGTAGTGTTAGTACTGTTAGTACTGTTAGTACTGTTAGTACTGTTAGTAGTGTTAGTAGGGTTAGTAGTGTTAGTAGTGTTAGTAGTGTTAGTAGTGTTAGTAGTGTTAGTAGTGTTGGTACTGTTAGTAGTGTTAGTAGTGTTAGTAGTGTTAGTAGTGTTAGTAGTGTTGGTACTGTTAGTAGTGTTAGTAGTGTTAGTAGTGTTAGTAGTGTTAGTAGTGTTAGTAGTGTTAGTAGTGTTAGTAGTGTTGGTACTGTTAGTAGTGTTAGTAGTGTTAGTACTGTTAGTACTGTTAGTACTGTTAGTACTGTTAGTAGTGTTAGTATTGTTAGTAGTGTTAGTAGTGTTAGTAGTGTTAGTAGTGTTAGTACTGTTAGTACTGTTAGTACTGTTAGTACTGTTAGTAGTGTTAGTAGTGTTAGTACTGTTAGTAGTGTTAGTAGTGTTAGTAGTGTTGGTAGTGTTAGTACTGTTAGTAGTGTTAGTAGTGTTAGTAGTGTTAGTAGTGTTAGTAGTGTTAGTAGTGTTAGTAGTGTTGGTAGTGTTAGTAGTGTTAGTAGTGTTAGTAGTGTTAGTAGTGTTGGTAGTGTTAGTAGTGTTAGTAGTGTTAGTAGTGTTAGTAGTGTTGGTAGTGTTAGTAGTGTTGGTAGTGTTAGTAGTGTTAGTAGTGTTAGTAGTGTTAGTAGTGTTAGTAGTGTTAGTAGTGTTGTAGTTAGTATGTTAGTAGTGTTAGTAGTGTTAGTAGTGTTAGTAGTGTTAGTAGTGTTAGTAGTGTTAGTAGTGTTAGTAGTGTTAGTAGTGTTAGTAGTGTTAGTAGTGTTAGTAGTGTTAGTAGTTGTTAGTAGTGTTAGTAGTGTTAGTAGTGTTAGTAGTGTTAGTAGTGTTAGTAGTGTTAGTAGTGTTAGTAGTGTTAGTAGTGTTAGTAGTGTTAGTAGTGTTAGTAGTGTTAGTAGTGTAGTGTTAGTAGTGTTAGTAGTGTTAGTAGTGTTAGTAGTGTTAGTAGTGTTAGTAGTGTTAGTACTGTTAGTAGTGTTAGTAGTGTTAGTAGTGTTAGTAGTGTTAGTAGTGTTAGTAGTGTTAGTAGTGTTAGTAGTGTTGGTAGTGTTAGTAGTGTTAGTAGTGTTAGTAGTGTTAGTAGTGTTAGTAGTGTTAGTAGTGTTAGTAGTGTTAGTAGTGTTGGTAGTGTTAGTAGTGTTAGTAGTGTTAGTAGTGTTAGTAGTGTTAGTAGTGTTAGTAGTGTTAGTAGTGTTAGTAGTGTTAGTAGTGTTAGTAGTGTTAGTAGTAGTGTTAGTAGTGTTAGTAGTGTTAGTAGTGTTAGTAGTGTTAGTAGTGTTAGTAGTGTTAGTAGTGTTAGTAGTGTTAGTAGTGTTAGTAGTGTTAGTAGTGTTAGTAGTGTTAGTAGTGTTAGTAGTGTTAGTAGTGTTAGTAGTGTTAGTAGTGTTAGTACTGTTAGTAGTGTTAGTAGTGTTAGTAGTGTTAGTAGTGTTAGTAGTGTTAGTAGTGTTAGTAGTGTTAGTAGTGTTAGTAGTGTTAGTAGTGTTGGTAGTGTTAGTAGTGTTAGTAGTGTTAGTAGTGTTAGTAGTGTTAGTAGTGTTAGTAGTGTAGTAGTGTGTGTAGTAGTGTTAGTAGTGTTAGTAGTGTTAGTAGTGTTAGTAGTGTTAGTAGTGTAGTAGTGTTAGTAGTGTTAGTAGTGTTAGTATGTTAGTAGTGTTAGTAGTGTTAGTAGTGTTGGTAGTGTTAGTAGTGTTAGTAGTGTTAGTAGTGTTAGTAGTGTTAGTAGTGTTAGTAGTGTTAGTAGTGTTAGTAGTGTAGTAGTGTTAGTAGTGTTAGTAGTGTTAGTAGTGTTAGTAGTGTTAGTAGTGTTAGTAGTGTTGTAGGTTAGTAGTTAGTAGTGTTAGTAGTGTTAGTAGTGTAGTAGTGTTAGTAGTGTTAGTAGTGTTAGTAGTGTTAGTAGTGTTAGTAGTGTTTAGTAGTGTTAGTAGTGTTAGTAGTGTTGGTAGTGTTAGTAGTGTTAGTAGTGTTAGTAGTGTTAGTAGTGTTGTAGTGTGTAGTGTTAGTAGTGTTAGTAGTGTTAGTAGTGTTAGTACTGTTAGTAGTGTTAGTACTGTAGTAGTGTTGGTAGTGTTAGTAGTGTTAGTAGTGTTAGTAGTGTTAGTAGTGTTAGTAGTGTTAGTAGTGTTAGTAGTGTTAGTAGTGTTAGTATGTTAGTAGTGTTAGTAGTGTTAGTAGTGTTAGTAGTGTTAGTAGTGTTAGTAGTGTTAGTAGTGTTAGTAGTGTTAGTAGTGTTAGTAGTGTTAGTAGTGTAGTGTTAGTAGTGTTAGTAGTGTTAGTACTGTTAGTAGTGTTAGTAGTGTTAGTAGTGTTAGTAGTGTTAGTATGTTAGTAGTGTTAGTAGTGTTAGTAGTGTTAGTAGTGTTAGTAGTGTGTAGTGTTAGTAGTGTTAGTAGTGTTAGTAGTGTTAGTAGTGTTGGTAGTGTTAGTAGTGTTGTAGTAGTAGTGTTAGTAGTGTTAGTAGTGTTAGTAGTGTTAGTAGTGTTAGTAGTGTTAGTAGTGTTAGTAGTGTTAGTAGTGTTAGTAGTGTTAGTAGTGTTAGTAGTGTTAGTAGTGTTAGTAGTGTAGTAGTGTTAGTAGTGTTGGTAGTGTTAGTAGTGTTAGTAGTGTTAGTAGTGTTGGTAGTTAGTAGTGTAGTAGTGTTAGTAGTGTTAGTAGTGTTAGTAGTGTTAGTAGTAGTGTTAGTAGTGTTGTAGTGTAGTAGTGTTAGTAGTGTTAGTAGTGTTAGTAGTGTTAGTAGTGTTAGTAGTGTTAGTAGTGTTAGTAGTGTTAGTAGTGTTAGTAGTGTTAGTAGTGTAGTAGTGTAGTAGTGTTGGTAGTGTTAGTAGTGTTAGTAGTGTTAGTAGTGTTAGTAGTGTTAGTAGTGTTAGTACTGTTAGTAGTGTTGGTAGTGTTAGTAGTGTTAGTAGTGTTAGTAGTGTTGGTAGTGTTAGTAGTGTTAGTAGTGTTAGTACTGTTAGTAGTGTTGGTAGTGTTAGTAGTGTTAGTAGTGTTAGTAGTGTTAGTAGTGTTAGTAGTGTAAGTAGTGTTGGTAGTGTTAGTAGTGTTAGTAGTGTTAGTAGTGTTAGTAGTGTTGGTAGTGTTAGTAGTGTTAGTAGTGTTAGTAGTGTTGGTAGTGTTAGTAGTGTTAGTAGTGTTAGTAGTGTTAGTACTGTTAGTACTGTTAGTACTGTTAGTACTGTTAGTAGTGTTAGTAGTGTTAGTACTGTTAGTACTGTTAGTACTGTTAGTACTGTTAGTAGTGTTAGTAGTGTTAGTAGTGTTAGTAGTGTTAGTAGTGTTAGTAGTGTTAGTAGTGTTAGTAGTGTTAGTAGTGTTAGTACTGTTAGTAGTGTTAGTAGTGTTAGTAGTGTTAGTAGTGTTAGTAGTGTTAGTAGTGTTAGTAGTGTTAGTAGTGTTGGTAGTGTTAGTAGTGTTAGTAGTGTTGGTAGTGTTAGTAGTGTTGGTAGTGTTAGTAGTGTTTAGTAGTGTTAGTAGTGTTAGTAGTGTTAGTAGTGTTAGTAGTGTTAGTAGTGTTGTAGTGTTAGTAGTGTTAGTAGTGTTAGTAGTGTTAGTAGTGTTAGTAGTGTTAGTAGTGTTAGTAGTGTTAGTAGTGTTAGTAGTGTTAGTAGTGTTAGTAGTGTTAGTAGTGTTAGTAGTGGTAGTGTAGTAGTGTTAGTAGTGTTGTAGTGTTAGTAGTGTAGTAGTGTTAGTAGTGTTAGTATGTAGTAGTGTTAGTAGTGTTAGTAGTGTTAGTAGTGTTAGTATGTAGTACTGTAGTGTTAGTAGTGTTAGTAGTGTTAGTAGTGTTAGTAGTGTTGTAGTGTTAGTACTGTTAGTAGTGTAGTAGTGTTAGTAGTGTTAGTAGTGTTAGTAGTGTTAGTAGTGTTAGTAGTGTTAGTAGTGTTAGTAGTGTTGAGTAGTGTAGTAGTTAGTAGTGTTAGTAGTGTTAGTAGTGTTAGTAGTGTTGTAGTGTTAGTAGTGTTAGTAGTGTTAGTAGTGTTAGTAGTGTTAGTAGTGTTAGTAGTGTTAGTAGTGTTGGTAGTGTTAGTAGTGTTAGTAGTGTTAGTAGTGTTAGTAGGTTAGTAGTGTTAGTAGTGTTAGTAGTGTTAGTACTGTTAGTACTGTTAGTAGTGTTAGTAGTGTTGTAGTGTTAGTAGTGTTAGTAGTAGGGTTAGTAGTGTTAGTACTGTTAGTAGTGTTAGTAGTGTTAGTAGTGTTAGTAGTGTTATAGTGTTAGTAGTGTTAGTAGTGTTAGTAGTGTTAGTCGTGTTAGTAGTGTTAGTAGTGTTAGTAGTGTTAGTAGTTTAGTAGTGTGAGTAGTGTTTAGTAGTAGTGTTAGTAGTGTTAGTAGTAGTGTTTGTATTGTTGTAGTGTTAGTAGTGTGTGTTAGTAGTGTTAGTAGTGTGTAGTGTTAGTAGTGTTAGTAGTGTTTAGTAGTGTTAGTATGTTAGTAGTGTTAGCTGTTGGTAGTGTTAGTAGTGTTAGTAGTGTTGGTAGTGTTAGTAGTGTTGGTGTGGTAGTGTTAGTAGTGTTAGTAGTGTTAGTAGTGTTAGTACTGTTAGTAGTGTTGTATGTTAGTATGTTAGTAGTGTAGTATGTTAGTATGTTGTAGTGTTAGTAGTGTTGGTAGTGTTGTAGTGTTAGTAGTGTTAGTAGTGTTGTAGTGTTAGTAGTGTTAGTAGTGTTGTAGTGTTAGTAGTGTTAGTAGTGTTAGTAGTGTTAGTAGTGTTAGTAGTGTTAGTAGTAGTAGTGTGGTAGTGTTAGTAGTGTTAGTAGTGTTAGTAGTGTTAGTAGTGTAGTAGTGTTAGTAGTTAGTACTGTAGTAGTGTTAGTAGTGTTAGTAGTGTTAGTAGTGTTAGTAGTGTTAGTACTGTTAGTAGTGTTAGTACTGTTAGTAGTGTAGTAGTGTTAGTATGTTAGTAGTGTTAGTAGTGTTAGTACTGTTAGTAGTGTAGTAGTGTTAGTAGTGTAGTAGTGTTAGTAGTGTAGTATGGTAGTAGTGTTAGTAGTGTTAGTAGTGTTAGTAGTGTTAGTAGTAGTAGTGTTAGTAGTGTTAGTAGTAGTGTAGTAGTGTTAGTAGTGTTAGTAGTGTTAGTAGTGTTAGTAGTGTTAGTAGTGTTAGTAGTGTTAGTAGTGTTAGTAGTGTTAGTATGTTAGTAGTGTTAGTAGTGTTAGTAGTGTTAGTAGTGTTAGTAGTGTTAGTAGTGTTAGTAGTGTAGTAGTGTTGGTAGTGTTAGTAGTGTTAGTAGTGTTAGTAGTGTTAGTAGTGTTAGTAGTGTTAGTAGTGTTAGTAGTGTTAGTAGTGTAGTAGTGTTAGTAGTGTTAGTAGTGTTAGTAGTGTTAGTACTGTTAGTAGTGTTAGTAGTGTAGTATGTTAGTAGTGTAGTAGTGTTAGTACTGTTAGTAGTGTTAGTAGTGTGTAGTGTTGGTAGTGTAGTAGTGTTAGTAGTGTTAGTAGTGTTAGTAGTGTTAGTACTGTTAGTAGTGTTAGTAGTGTTAGTAGTGTTATTAGTGTTAGTATGTTAGTAGTGTTAGTAGTGTTAGTAGTGTTAGTAGTGTTAGTAGTGTTAGTAGTGTTAGTACTGTAGTAGTTAGTATGTTAGTAGTGTTAGTAGTGTTAGTAGTGTAGTAGTGTTAGTAGTGTTAGTAGTGTTAGTAGTGTTAGTAGTGTGGTAGTGTTAGTAGTGTGGTAGTGTTAGTACTGTTAGTAGTGTTAGTAGTGTTAGTAGTGTAGTAGTGTTAGTAGTGTTAGTAGTGTTAGTAGTGTAGTAGTGGTAGTAGTAGTAGTAGTTGGTAGTGTTAGTAGTGTTAGTAGTAGTTAGTAGTGTAGTAGTAGTTAGTATGTTAGTAGTGTAGTAGTGTAGTAGTAGTAGTGTAGTAGTTAGTAGTGTTAGTAGTGTAGTAGTGTAGTAGTGTTAGTAGTGTTAGTAGTGTTAGTAGTGTAGTAGTGTTAGTAGTGTTAGTAGTGTGTAGTGTAGTAGTAGTAGTAGTGTTAGTAGTAGTAGTGTAGTAGTGTTAGTAGTGTTAGTAGTGTAGTAGTGTTAGTAGTGTAGTAGTGTAGTAGTAGTAGTGGTAGTGTAGTAGTGTTAGTAGTGTGGTAGTGTTAGTAGTGTTGGTAGTGTAGTAGTAGTTGGTAGTGTTAGTAGTGTTAGTAGTGTGGTAGTGTTAGTAGTGTTAGTAGTGTAGTAGTAGTGGTAGTAGTTAGTAGTAGTAGTAGTAGTAGTAGTAGTAGTGTAGTAGTGTTAGTAGTGTTGTAGTGTAGTAGTGTTAGTAGTAGTGGTAGTGTTAGTAGTGTTAGTAGTGTAGTAGTAGTAGTAGTAGTAGTAGTGTAGTAGTGTTAGTAGTGTAGTAGTGTAGTAGTGTTAGTAGTAGTAGTGTAGTAGTGTAGTAGTGTAGTAGTGTTAGTAGTGGTAGTAGTGTTAGTAGTGTAGTAGTAGTAGTAGTGTTAGTAGTGTAGTAGTGTAGTAGTGTTAGTAGTGTTAGTAGTAGTAGTAGTAGTGTAGTAGTGTAGTAGTAGTAGTGTTAGTAGTGTAGTAGTGTAGTAGTGTTAGTAGTGTTAGTAGTGTAGTAGTGTAGTAGTGTTAGTAGTGTAGTAGTGTTAGTAGTAGTAGTAGTAGTAGTTAGTAGTGTTGTAGTAGTAGTGTTAGTAGTAGTAGTAGTAGTAGTAGTGTAGTAGTGTAGTAGTGTAGTAGTGTAGTAGTAGTAGTGTAGTAGTGTTAGTAGTGTAGTAGTAGTTAGTAGTGTAGTAGTGTTAGTAGTGTAGTAGTGTTAGTAGTAGTGGTAGTGTAGTAGTAGTAGTAGTAGTAGTGTAGTAGTGTAGTAGTAGTAGTAGTGTAGTAGTGTTAGTAGTAGTAGTAGTAGTAGTAGTAGTAGTTAGTAGTGTTAGTAGTGTTAGTAGTGTTAGTAGTGTAGTAGTAGTAGTAGTAGTAGTTAGTAGTAGTAGTAGTAGTAGTGTAGTAGTAGTAGTAGTGTAGTAGTGTAGTAGTGTAGTAGTGTTAGTAGTGTAGTAGTGTGTAGTAGTAGTGTAGTAGTGTTAGTAGTAGTAGTAGTAGTAGTGTTAGTAGTAGTAGTAGTGTAGTAGTGTTAGTAGTAGTTAGTAGTAGTAGTAGTGTAGTAGTAGTAGTTAGTAGTAGTAGTAGTAGTGTAGTAGTGTAGTAGTGTTAGTAGTGTTAGTAGTGTAGTAGTAGTGTAGTAGTAGTGTAGTAGTGTTAGTAGTGTAGTAGTGTAGTAGTGTTAGTAGTGTAGTAGTGTTAGTAGTGTTAGTAGTGTTAGTAGTAGTAGTAGTGTAGTAGTGTAGTAGTGTTAGTAGTAGTAGTAGTAGTAGTGTAGTAGTGTAGTAGTGTTAGTAGTGTAGTAGTGTTAGTAGTAGTAGTAGTGTTAGTAGTGTAGTAGTGTTAGTAGTGTAGTAGTAGTGGTAGTAGTGGTAGTGTAGTAGTGTTAGTAGTGTAGTAGTAGTTAGTAGTGTAGTAGTGTTAGTAGTGTAGTAGTGTTAGTAGTGTTAGTAGTGTTAGTAGTAGTAGTAGTGTAGTAGTGTTAGTAGTGTTAGTAGTAGTAGTAGTGTAGTAGTGTTAGTAGTAGTAGTAGTAGTAGTGTTAGTAGTGTAGTAGTGTAGTAGTGTTAGTAGTGTAGTAGTGTAGTAGTGTAGTAGTGTAGTAGTGTTAGTAGTGTAGTAGTGTTAGTAGTGTTAGTAGTAGTAGTGTAGTAGTGTTAGTAGTAGTAGTAGTGTTAGTAGTGTAGTAGTGTTAGTAGTGTTAGTAGTAGTAGTAGTGTTAGTAGTGTTAGTAGTAGTTAGTAGTGTAGTAGTGTAGTAGTGTTAGTAGTGGTAGTAGTGTTAGTAGTGTAGTAGTGGTAGTAGTGTAGTAGTGTAGTAGTGTTAGTAGTGTAGTAGTGTTAGTAGTAGTTAGTAGTGTTAGTAGTGTAGTAGTGTTAGTAGTGTTAGTAGTTAGTAGTGTTAGTAGTGTTAGTAGTTAGTAGTGTAGTAGTGTAGTAGTGTTAGTAGTGTTAGTAGTAGTAGTAGTAGTAGTAGTAGTAGTTAGTAGTGTAGTAGTGTAGTAGTAGTAGTAGTTAGTAGTGTAGTAGTGTAGTAGTGTTAGTAGTTAGTAGTGTTAGTAGTGTTAGTAGTAGTAGTAGTAGTAGTGTAGTAGTGTAGTAGTGTTAGTAGTGTTAGTAGTGGTAGTAGTGTAGTAGTTAGTAGTGTTAGTAGTGTTAGTAGTGTAGTAGTGTTAGTAGTAGTAGTTAGTAGTGTAGTAGTGTTAGTAGTGTTAGTAGTAGTTAGTAGTGTAGTAGTGTTAGTAGTGTAGTAGTGTAGTAGTGTTAGTAGTGTTAGTAGTGTAGTAGTGTAGTAGTAGTAGTAGTAGTAGTTAGTAGTGTAGTAGTGTAGTAGTGTTAGTAGTGTTAGTAGTGTTAGTAGTGTTAGTAGTTAGTAGTGTAGTAGTGTTAGTAGTAGTAGTAGTTAGTAGTGTAGTAGTGTTAGTAGTGTAGTATGTTAGTAGTAGTAGTAGTTAGTAGTGTAGTAGTAGTAGTTAGTAGTGTTAGTAGTGTAGTAGTGTAGTAGTAGTGTAGTAGTTAGTAGTGTAGTAGTGTAGTAGTGTAGTACGTTAGTAGTGTTAGTAGTGTTGGTAGTGTTAGTAGTGTTAGTAGTGTTAGTAGTGTTAGTAGTGTTAGTAGTGTAGTAGTGTTAGTAGTGTAGTAGTAGTTAGTAGTGTAGTAGTGTTAGTAGTGTTAGTAGTGTAGTAGTGTTAGTAGTGTTAGTAGTGTTAGTAGTGTTAGTAGTGTTAGTAGTGTTAGTAGTGTAGTAGTGTTAGTAGTGTTAGTAGTGTTAGTAGTGTTAGTAGTGTAGTAGTGTTAGTAGTGTAGTAGTAGTTAGTAGTGTAGTAGTGTTAGTAGTAGTAGTAGTAGTAGTAGTGTTAGTAGTGTTAGTAGTGTTAGTAGTGTTAGTAGTGTTAGTAGTGTTAGTAGTGTAGTAGTGTTAGTAGTGTTAGTAGTGTAGTAGTGTTAGTAGTGTTAGTAGTGTTAGTAGTGTTAGTAGTGTAGTAGTGTTAGTAGTGTTAGTAGTGTTAGTAGTTAGTAGTGTTAGTAGTGTTAGTAGTGTTAGTAGTGTTAGTAGTGTTAGTAGTGTTAGTAGTAGTAGTGTTAGTAGTGTTAGTAGTGTTAGTAGTGTTAGTAGTGTTAGTAGTGTTAGTAGTGTTAGTAGTGTTAGTAGTGTTAGTAGTGTTAGTAGTGTTAGTAGTGTTAGTAGTGTTAGTAGTGTTAGTAGTGTTAGTAGTGTTAGTAGTGTTAGTAGTGTTAGTAGTGTTAGTAGTGTTAGTAGTGTTAGTAGTGTTAGTAGTGTTAGTAGTGTTAGTAGTGTTAGTAGTGTTAGTAGTGTTAGTAGTGTTAGTAGTGTTAGTAGTGTTAGTAGTGTAGTAGTGTTAGTAGTGTTAGTAGTGTTAGTAGTGTTAGTAGTGTTAGTAGTGTAGTAGTGTTAGTAGTGTTAGTAGTGTTAGTAGTGTTAGTAGTGTTAGTAGTGTTAGTAGTGTTAGTAGTGTGTAGTAGTTAGTAGTGTTAGTAGTGTTAGTAGTGTTAGTAGTGTTAGTAGTGTTGTAGTGTTAGTAGTGTTAGTAGTGGTAGTGTAGTAGTGTTAGTAGTGTTAGTAGTGTTAGTAGTGTTAGTAGTGTTAGTAGTGTTAGTAGTGTTAGTAGTGTTAGTAGTGTTAGTAGTGTTAGTAGTGTTAGTAGTGTTAGTAGTGTTAGTACTGTTAGTAGTGTTAGTAGTGTTAGTAGTGTTAGTAGTGTTAGTAGTGTTAGTAGTGTTAGTAGTGTTAGTAGTGTTAGTAGTGTTAGTAGTGTTAGTAGTGTTAGTAGTGTTAGTACTGTTAGTAGTGTTAGTAGTGTTAGTAGTGTTAGTAGTGTTAGTAGTGTTAGTACTGTTAGTAGTGTTAGTAGTGTTAGTAGTGTTAGTAGTGTTAGTATGTTAGTATGTTAGTAGTGTTAGTAGTGTTGGTACTGTTAGTAGTGTTAGTAGTGTTAGTAGTGTTAGTAGTGTTAGTAGTGTTAGTAGTGTTAGTAGTGTTAGTATGTTAGTAGTGTTAGTAGTGTAGTAGTAGTAGTTAGTAGTAGTGTTAGTAGTGTTAGTAGTGTTAGTAGTGTTGGTAGTGTTAGTAGTGTTAGTAGTGTTAGTAGTGTTAGTAGTGTTGGTAGTGTTAGTAGTGTTAGTAGTGTTAGTAGTGTTAGTAGTGTTAGTAGTGTTAGTACTGTTAGTACTGTTAGTAGTGTTAGTAGTGTTAGTAGTGTTAGTAGTGTTAGTACTGTTAGTACTGTTAGTACTGTTAGTAGTGTTAGTAGTGTTAGTAGTGTTAGTACTGTTAGTACTGTTAGTAGTGTTAGTAGTGTTAGTAGTGTTGGTAGTGTTAGTAGTGTTAGTAGTGTTAGTAGTGTTAGTAGTGTTAGTAGTGTTAGTACTGTTAGTACTGTTAGTAGTGTTAGTAGTGTTAGTAGTGTTAGTAGTGTTAGTAGTGTTAGTACTGTTAGTAGTGTTAGTAGTGTTAGTAGTGTTAGTAGTGTTAGTAGTGTTAGTAGTGTTAGTAGTGTTAGTAGTGTTAGTAGTGTTAGTACTGTTAGTAGTGTTAGTAGTGTTGGTAGTGTTGGTAGTGTTAGTAGTGTTAGTACTGTTAGTAGTGTTAGTAGTGTTAGTAGTGTTAGTAGTGTTAGTAGTGTTAGTACTGTTAGTAGTGTTAGTACTGTTAGTACTGTTAGTAGTGTTAGTAGTGTTGGTAGTGTTAGTAGTGTTAGTAGTGTTAGTACTGTTAGTAGTGTTAGTAGTGTTAGTAGTGTTAGTAGTGTTAGTAGTGTTAGTAGTGTTAGTAGTGTTAGTAGTGTTAGTAGTGTTAGTAGTGTTAGTAGTGTTGGTAGTGTTAGTAGTGTTAGTAGTGTTGGTAGTGTTAGTAGTGTTGGTAGTGTTGGTAGTGTTAGTAGTGTTAGTAGTGTTAGTACTGTTAGTACTGTTAGTAGTGTTAGTACTGTTAGTAGTGTTGGTAGTGTTAGTAGTGTTAGTAGTGTTAGTAGTGTTAGTAGTGTTAGTAGTGTTAGTAGTGTTAGTACTGTTAGTACTGTTAGTAGTGTTAGTAGTGTTAGTAGTGTTAGTACTGTTAGTAGTGTTAGTAGTGTTAGTAGTGTTAGTACTGTTAGTACTGTTAGTAGTGTTAGTAGTGTTAGTACTGTTAGTACTGTTAGTAGTGTTAGTAGTGTTAGTACTGTTAGTAGTGTTAGTAGTGTTAGTAGTGTTGGTAGTGTTAGTAGTGTTAGTACTGTTAGTAGTGTTAGTAGTGTTAGTACTGTTAGTAGTGTTAGTACTGTTAGTAGTGTTAGTAGTGTTAGTAGTGTTAGTACTGTTAGTAGTGTTAGTACTGTTAGTAGTGTTAGTAGTGTTAATAGTGTTAGTACTGTTAGTAGTGTTAGTAGTGTTAGTAGTGTTAGTAGTGTTAGTAGTGTTAGTAGTGTTAGTACTGTTAGTAGTGTTAGTACTGTTAGTACTGTTAGTAGTGTTAGTAGTGTTAGTACTGTTAGTAGTGTTAGTAGTGTTAGTACTGTTAGTAGTGTTAGTAGTGTTGGTAGTGTTGGTAGTGTTAGTAGTGTTAGTAGTGTTAGTAGTGTTAGTAGTGTTAGTAGTGTTAGTAGTGTTAGTACTGTTAGTAGTGTTAGTAGTGTTAGTAGTGTTAGTACTGTTAGTAGTGTTAGTAGTGTTAGTAGTGTTAGTAGTGTTAGTAGTGTTAGTAGTGTTAGTACTGTTAGTAGTGTTAGTACTGTTAGTACTGTTAGTAGTGTTAGTAGTGTTAGTACTGTTAGTAGTGTTAGTAGTGTTAGTACTGTTAGTACTGTTAGTAGTGTTGGTAGTGTTGGTAGTGTTAGTAGTGTTAGTAGTGTTAGTAGTGTTAGTAGTTTTAGTAGTGTTAGTAGTGTTAGTAGTGTTAGTACTGTTAGTAGTGTTAGTAGTGTTAGTAGTGTTAGTACTGTTAGTAGTGTTAGTAGTGTTAGTAGTGTTAGTACTGTTAGTAGTGTTAGTAGTGTTAGTACTGTTAGTACTGTTAGTACTGTTAGTAGTGTTAGTAGTGTTAGTACTGTTAGTAGTGTTAGTAGTGTTAGTAGTGTTAGTAGTGTTAGTAGTGTTGGTAGTGTTAGTAGTGTTGGTAGTGTTAGTACTGTTAGTACTGTTAGTAGTGTTAGTAGTGTTGGTAGTGTTAGTAGTGTTAGTAGTGTTAGTAGTGTTAGTAGTGTTAGTAGTGTTGGTAGTGTTAGTAGTGTTAGTAGTGTTAGTAGTGTTAGTAGTGTTAGTAGTGTTGGTAGTGTTAGTAGTGTTAGTAGTGTTAGTAGTGTTAGTAGTGTTAGTAGTGTTAGTAGTGTTAGTACTGTTAGTAGTGTTAGTACTGTTAGTAGTGTTAGTAGTGTTAGTACTGTTAGTAGTGTTAGTAGTGTTAGTACTGTTAGTACTGTTAGTAGTGTTAGTAGTGTTAGTACTGTTAGTAGTGTTAGTAGTGTTGGTAGTGTTAGTACTGTTAGTACTGTTAGTAGTGTTAGTAGTGTTAGTACTGTTAGTAGTGTTAGTAGTGTTGGTAGTGTTAGTACTGTTAGTACTGTTAGTAGTGTTAGTAGTGTTAGTAGTGTTGGTAGTGTTAGTAGTGTTGGTACTGTTAGTACTGTTAGTAATGAAGAATAACAAATACTTAACTGTGTCACGCCTTCGTCCTTTCTTTATTCATTATTACTTACACAACATTGTATTACCTTTTCATGTAATTTTTCATCTCACGTTTTCCTCACAATAATTCACTGTTGTCTCATCATTCATGTTTATGTTCCATCTTCACAAAGAGAAATTATCTAATATGATCCCGTGGGGGGGTGGGGGCTGGGATGTTGTGTATCATTATGGCCGCTGTGTGCAGGAGTGAGAGGACGTGAATTGTGAGTGTGTTAAGGAACCATCACTACTAGGAGGCAAGGGTGGGGGGGTAGGGGGCTTCTGTGTCCCTCTCCGCCTCTGCTCCCATCAAGGCCGTCTGTATCTTCCACGTGCTTGGACACCCCCCAAGGACTGCTGTGAGTGTCGGAGTGTTGTGCCGCTCACGGGGGCCTCGTGTCCACGCACATGGAAGGGAGTGGGCGGCAGAGCGAGGTGTTAGTGTCACGTCAGGCCTCGCCGCCACTAGTGTCGCTTGAGCTTTTTTAAACCAGCTCGTTGGAGTAGCCTCTAGGTGCTTGTCGCTTAGAGGAGGTGGAACACCTGAGACAGAGGCACGTAGACGTGTGTCCTTAGTTAGATTGTGCTTATATAACACAGTCATGTGCGGCTTCACAGACTTAACTCCACATTCCGTTGTGCTGTTGTGCTGCTGTATTGTAGTGTATAGTATCTGCTGTGTCTGCTGTATTGTAGTGTATAGTACCTGCTGTGTCTGCTGTATTGTAGTGTATAGTACCTGCTGTGTCTGCTGTATTGTAGTGTATAGTACCTGCTGTGTCTGCTGTATTGTAGTGTATAGTACCTGCTGTGTCTGCTGTATTGTAATGTATAGTACCTGCTGTGTCTGCTGTATTCTGAACAATGACGTTCACTCTCAAGTAGATAAGAACAGAACATAATGATTACTTTTCACCGTCGGATGAGTCTATTCTAAAAGGGTTTAGAAAGTGTTGCTTCTCACTACGAGGGGGAGGGGAAGGGGAAAAGGGGAATCAGCATTGATGAAGTTTTGTATATTATTTATGAAGACATTTAGATGCTGACTGTATGGCAGGAGTTGTCTGGCCACGTTCAGCGCTTCCTTGTCGTGTAAAAGGAGAACAATAAAAATGTTAACTAAACAGGCTGATGCTCGCACTTGGCTGCCGCTGTTCACTACAACTAAAACAATACAGTGTTGTCAGTTTTCTGGGTGACGTAAAGAAAAAAAAACTTTGCCTTCTGCATGACTATCGTTCCTTTAAAACCTGTGGTCAATGTGAGGTGGTTCACCGCCGCCCTTGTGGGCCACACACCACGGCGGCACTGCACTGGACTGCAGGCATCAGGCTCCTTGGGCAACACGTGGCTGTGAGGAGTACTACACTAATATGAATGTGTTCCCTCGCCATCCTAGCGCACCACCACTGTTCTAAAGCAGCAGCAAGAATGATGACGCGGCTCTACTTTATAAACCAATCACACTTGCGTGGTGCCTCTATAAACGTGAGTTTTTGAGCGTGAGGGTTTGGTCTGGTGAAGCAGGATGGGCGGGGCTGGTAACGTGCTGGTGCTGGTGGAGTAATATTGACCGTTTTGGAGTGGATCCCATCACTCCTTGGGTCAAACAACGCTTTCTTCAAGGCACCATCGGGGTGTACCAAGGTTTCCTAAGGGTCGTGGTTACAGATGTGTCAGCACCAACACGGAGACCTGCCGCCAAGTTGTGATCGTTTGTGATTTATATACGAAAAAGAATAAATAATTTCAAAGAAAGCTACGCCTTTCACCGCTGCTGGAGGTGTTCGACTTTGTTCAGACACGATTTGTTTGACGAGGTAGGCGATCGGTAGGTTGCGGACACATCCCGACGTAATGTGTGGTGGCCGATTCATCTTTGTTTGAAATGAACAGCGTAAGAGAGAAGGAAGCAGGTCAAAAACATTAAAGACTCCAGACCACGGTCACCTTCCTGGGCGTCGACACGGCCTGGCGGCAGCATATTCATGACCGCGGCGCGACGTGATGGCCAGACAGGTTGTCCTCTTTGTGGTAATTGTGACTTGGTGACGAGCTGCCACGCATGGGTGAGTGGTGAGGCAGCAGCTGGGACACTTGAGTCAAGCAGGAGTTCAATCACACCTGCGACAGACGCTGGAATTTCAGGGTGTGACAAAATTTGATAATGGCATAATTTACCTTAGAAGAGGATTGAATATAATGAAATGGTGTTACATCACGTGAGGAAGTTATCTGTTTGTTCCTCTGGTTGGTGCAAAGGTTAACACGGTACGCAGCCCACACCGAAGGGTTCACACTGATGGTTGTACCTGTGACTATGTATACCTGTGTGTATGTATGCATTACCCTAAGGCTGCCACGTACTGTACCTACATACCTGCCTCATGGTATACAACCCCACACGCCATAATACTTGAATAGAAGGATATAGATAAATTGATGAATAGATACACGGATGACGGATTGAAACACAGAGTTCAACATACAGAAAGAAATAGAAAGCGAGACAGAGACATGCTTAAGTGTGTTTGGTGTTGTGTGGTCATGGTGTTGCCTGGTGTTGTGTGGTCATGGTGCTGTGTGGTGTTGTGAGCAGCTGTGTTTTAGAAGTTGTGTTACTCGTTGGCTGCATTCATTCAAAAATATTATTGTTCCTAGTGTATCATTTGGCACGTGGTGGAATGAAAATATAATCTAATGGCGAGTGATAACTTTCAGACTTTTACCAAACCTTCCCCCAACACAGGTGAAGCCAACAGAAAGTGGCGGCTCCATCAGCTGGATAGGATGTGTCCTACCATGCAACACACAACCACAACCACAACTACAACCACAACCACAACCACCACGATCACTACTGTATTACGTACATATCGCTGTCACCTGTAAGAAAGCGGCAGAATGACTGGCGTGAGAGTCCTTTAATGGAGTTCCCAGAAACACTGGAGTATGCCATTAAATAAAGGAATCAAGTGTCCAGGACACACGTTGTACCGTGAGGAGGAACTGCAGCTGCATCACCACTTTGACGTGTGACGATTCATGTTTAGAATGCTTGATGACTGTTGTCAGACTTGCATCTCAAGTGGAGGTGAACGTGGCCACTAGTGACACTCAAAGTTGTGTGAGAAGTGTGTTGGGTGTCACTTGTTAAACACTTGCATCTGTGGTGTTTTGTGGCCGCCTCAATGGCCTTGGACATCTCTGGACTAAATATTTTTTCACTACGGTCATAAAACCTGAAACAGACAGTCATGGATCAAGGTTTGGTAGAATTTGAATGAACACAATCAAGACGTCGGCGTCGACACCCAGCGGCGGAGAAGCAGCCGTGAATTACATTAAAAGGAGTATATTTTATCAAAACCGTTATATTGTCCCTATTTTGTAGCTATTTACTAATATAAGTTTTAGCAGCTTAATGGGTTGCCTAATGGATGAAAGGTTAGATGTATTCGTGGATTGCAGGTTCACGTCCTGTCAAGGAAATATCATCGCGAAAACAAATTGTTTTTAGTATATTGTCGACTACGTCTAAGTAAAGCATACACTGTTTATAATAACATTACTATTGTTTACTTGTGCTTGTTTTGAGTTTCTTGTAAGAATACGACGAGGTTTGGGAACCTTTTCAACCTTCACCCACGTCACGGTGCTGCTGTGGTGCTCACTGTATACTATTACAGCGTGCCGAGGATGACTGGCGCCCTGCCCAGCTGTCCTATGTTATAACGGGTCTGGGGCCATCTCGGTGCTGCCTGGGCGGGGAGGCAAACACAGATCTATGTAGGGTTATGTTGGTGCTTCTTCTTGACAGTCAGTTGTTAGTGTCGTGACGCGAGAGGGTATTGTGAGGGACAAGTGGTCTGTTAGTCTGTGAGGGTGAGGAAGGAATGAGGAAGGTAATATTAACTCTCTCTCTCTCTCTCTCTCTCTCTCTCTCTCTCTCTCTCTCTCTCTCTCTCTCTCTCCTCTCTCTCTCTCTCTCTCTCTCTCTCTCTCTCTCTCTCTCTCTCTCTCTCTCTCTCCTCTCTCTCTCTCTCTCTCTCTCTCTCTCTCTCTCTCCTCTCTCTCTCTCTCTCTCTCTCTCTCCTCTCTCTCTCTCTCTCTCTCTCTCTCTCTCTCTCTCTCTCTCTCTCTCTCTCTCTCTCTCTCTCTCTCTCTCTCTCCTCTCTCTCTCTCTCTCTCTCTCTCTCTCTCTCTCTCTCTCTCTCTCTCTCTCTCTCTCTCTCTCTCTCTCTCTCTCTCTCTCTCCTCTCTCTCTCTCTCTCTCTCTCTCTCTCTCTCTCTCTCTCTCTCTCTCTCTCTCTCTCTCTCTCTCTCTCCTCTCTCTCTCTCTCTCTCTCTCTCTCTCTCTCTCTCTCTCTCTCTCTCTCGCTCTCTCTCTCTCTCTCTCTCTCCTCTCTCTCTCTCTCTCTCTCTCTCTCTCTCTCTCTCTCTCTCTCTCTCTCTCTCTCTCTCTCTCTCTCTCTCTCTCTCTCTCTCTCTCTCTCTCTCTCTCTCTCTCTCTCTCTCTCTCTCTCTCTCTCTCTCTCTCTCTCTCTCTCTCTCCTCTCTCTCTCTCTCTCTCTCTCTCTCCTCTCTCTCTCCTCTCTCTCTCTCTCTCTCTCTCTCTCTCTCTCTCTCTCTCTCTCTCTCTCTCTCCTCTCTCTCTCTCTCTCTCTCTCTCTCTCTCTCTCTCTCTCTCTCTCTCTCTCTCTCTCTCTCTCTCTCTCCTCTCTCTCTCTCTCTCTCTCTCTCTCTCTCTCTCTCTCTCTCTCTCTCTCTCTCTCTCTCTCTCTCTCTCTCTCTCTCTCTCTCTCTCTCTCTCTCTCTTCTCTCTCTCTCTCTCTCTCTCTCTCTCTCTCTCTCTCTCTCTCTCTCTCTCTCTCTTTTTTTTTCTCTCTCTCTCTCTCTCCTCTCTCTCTCTCTCTCTCTCTCTCTCTCTCTCTCTCTCTCTCTCTCTCTCTCTCTCTCTCTCTCTCTCCTCTCTCTCTCTCTCTCTCTCTCTCTCTCCTCTCTCTCTCTCTCTCTCTCTCTCTCTCTCTCTCTCTCTCTCTCTCTCTCTCTCTCTCTCTCTCTCCTCTCTCTCTCTCTCTCTCTCTCTCTCTCTCTCTCTCTCTCTCTCTCTCTCTCTCTCTCTCTCTCTCTCCTCTCTCTCTCTCTCTCTCTCTCTCTCTCTCTCTCTCTCTCTCTCTCTCTCTCCTCTCTCTCTCTCTCTCCTCTCTCTCTCTCTCTCTCTCTCTCTCTCTCTCTCTCTCTCTCTCTCTCTCTCTCTCTCTCTCTCTCTCTCTCTCTCTCTCTCTCTCTCTCTCTCTCCTCTCTCTCTCTCTCTCTCTCTCTCTCTCTCTCTCTCTCTCTCTCTCTCTCTCTCTCTCCTCTCTCTCTCTCTCTCTCTCTCTCTCTCTCTCTCTCTCTCTCTCTCTCTCTCTCTCTCTCTCTCTCTCTCTCTCTCCTCTCTCTCTCTCTCTCTCTCTCTCTCTCTCTCTCTCTCTCTCTCTCTCTCTCTTTTTTCGGATGTTTACGGACAATTCAGTAAACATAATGTAATAGATAAATAAATTCATATAGAAGAAATTTACAAGTCAGCTCCTTGATCAGTGTTTGAGCAACTCAGTGACAAGTTTGAACACCACCTGTTGTTTGATGCCTCCGTTACACCCAACGTCACGCCCACCGTCACACCCACCGTCACACCCACCGTCACGCCCACCGTCACGCCCACCGTCACGCCCACCGTCACACCTACAGTCATGTTCATCTCACCGCCCGTCCGACACACGCACCAATACAAGATCCTTCCGTAAGCCTGCCATCGCCTGCCTCTTGGATGCCGTTTAACAAAGAATTCTAAAGGCGAGGCAGAACAGAGGTGCCGGATAGGGATGACACACCTTCATCACTGTTCGTGTTCGCTCGGTAATAATGTTTTAAAACGTTGAAAGAAATGTAATGTTAAGCGCACTTCTCATACGTTGGTGCCGGGTCTTGGGGTTATGTGTCCTTGTCTATCTGTTTCAATATCTCAAAGGACAAGATGAAAGGAGATGATGATAATAAGTATTATTAATGACAAGCACACACAAAGACACACACACACTTACACATACACTATTTTTTACATGATAGACTGGCTA
>JAPQNM010000026.1:3119060-3139060 GCA_029783475.1 Metacarcinus magister
ATGAAGTAGTGGTACAGGGAATATATATATATATATATATATATATATATATATATATATATATATATATATATATGAATATATATATATATATATATATATATATATATATATATAGAGAGAGAGAGAGAGAGAGAGAGAGAGAGATATTGTGTGCGTGTGCGCGTGCGCGACGCATTTATAACCCACTTGTTCCGTCTTGTCCTTCAGTGTGAAAAGGTCTTGGAAGTTGGAACCTCTGAAGAGTACACCAGAACGTCTACCACCATCACCACTTCTACCAACGCCACCACCACCACCACTACCAACACCACCAACACCACCACCACCACCACCACCACCACCACCACCACCACCACCACTAATACCACCACCACCACCACCACTACTCTATCCAGACCCCAGTATCACCATCCCCATCAACACCCCTCTCGGCTCCACCCCTCCACCCCTCCCTCCCACCCTTCTCTAGTCCCTCAACCACATTACCACAACACCTTCCACCACAACTCCAACAACCCAGGACACTGATGTCTCCGCCACGGAGAGTCGCCGGCCAGTCCAACAGGTCTCCTGTGGTGGACCTGACGGACGCCGAGGAAAGGCATACGGCGGCGCTGGAGGTCGAGGAGCAGGTAAGAACATAAGAAAATAAGGAGGTTGCAAAAGGCCAGTTGACCTACACAAGGCAGCTCCTGTGCACCTAACACTTACCTAATGTTTCCTTCATCCATTGAAATGTCTAACCTTTTCTTAAAAGTATTTACTGTACCGGCACTTACCACATGCTTGCTGAGTTTGTTCCACTCTTCTACTACCCTATTAGTGAACCAATTATTTCCCTTCTCTTTCCTGAATTTAAACTTGTCCAGCTTGAAACCATTTGTTCGTGTTCTTACTTTCTCCTTGACTATGAGAACCTTATTTATGTCCCCTTTGTTGAAACACTTGGAAGAACTGCCTCACACTTTTTATTAGAACTTGAAGACGGTAGAGCCAAGGGGGTACTCAAGAAATTAAGGGAAAAAAACACCTGCAGTAATGAAGAGTTTAGGTCCAATTATTGTAACCTGTCTTGGGCTTAAGAGTTTTGATAGATTTTGGGTGAGCAAAAATTTTTTTCTCCAATGCCTAACATCTGAGAGCCATCCTGTAACTGTGGACGTCATCACTCCCGGACATATGCCTTGCCCTCCCTCCCCATGTGTCGTCTTGTCAACTCTCCCTCCCCGCAACCACTCCTCCCTTTCTGTTTGAACTACGACTAAACACATCCTTCTCCTACTTCATGATCTGTTTTGCATCATTCGCTTACACAACCTTAAGGCCTTATACTCTTCACCCATAGTATGCGTGTCCCTCCTTTGTCCCCCCAACACCCACACCCCAATCACTCTTGGTAACAAATGTTCAATTCGAGAATTCTTCAGAGCTCCTCAAGTACAAGACACCTGAAGACATACATGACTTACGCGTTATACAGAAGATTTTAAAGTTAATATTCAGAACACATCGGGTCTGAAGGCAGCTTTCTTTGCAGTCCACACCAAGGAGGAACCCGCTCAGAAGCTGCCGTATGAGAGCCCCGCGGCAGTGCAATCTGCCACAGGTCAGACTGGTGTTGGAGCGTTGCCCATCACCGCGCCGCACACGCAGCTTCTATAAGGCACCCACCGACGCCAGGCTTAGGCGTAAGTGTAATTTTTTTTTTTTTTTTTAATGTTTCTTCCTATACCTACATTGGAATGCAGTCAGCACAGGACCATTAGCATGACGAGCCAGGCTCACGCATTTTTTTTTTTTTTTTTAAGTAATTAAGTAAGTAAATTTTATTGTTATTTGAGTATACAGAGAGAATATAACATATACATAATAATAATAATAATATATACATGTGTGAATAATGGCACAGCCTGCCAAGCCGGAGCTCCTAGGCAGACGGATTTATTTACTTTCTTTGGTTGAATTGAGGTGGCCAATAATGTACACGAAAAAATGTGTTTAGTTGATAAAGAACAAAAGGTCAAGTTAACAAATTAGTCATGTAAAAAATGGTTATGATATCTGAAGAGCTATTGGATAATTCTTTATGCTACGCTTAAATTTTTTTTAAATTGCTAGTATTGACAAGATTTTTTATTTCAACTGGTATAGAATTCCATAAATCAGGACCAAAACATAGGATGGTGTGTTTGAATAGAATTGTGCGGAATTGAGGACAGACTAAATTTACATTGTTACTCCTGGTGTTATGACTCGTATCAACAAATCTAAAGAATTGTGTTCCCGTAAATGTTCTTTTGATTCTAAACATGAATAACAAAAACAAATACTTATGAATATGATTAAATTTCAAAATGTTATGGTTCGTAAATATGGGGTCAGTCGTGTCAAATTTTGCTTTTGAAGAACATACACCTGAGGATTTTCTTTTGAGTGGCTGTGATTTTATTATGGAAAGAAGGACAAGTGCATGCCCATATACACACACCATAAATAAGGTGAGGATAGCACAATGTATAATACATACTAATGAGAGCGTCAGTTGAGATAATTACGGATTCTATATAATATTCCACATATTCTTGATCATTTTAAACATACTTCATTGATATGGTAATTCCAATTTAGGTTCTCGTCTACGTAAATACCAAGAAAGTTTGTCAGACTCCCACTTTTCACAACTTTCCCTTCCAGTAACAATGGTGGGTTGTAGTGGTTTATAAATCGATTTTGGAAAAATATAAAGTGGGTTTTGATAATGTTAAGTTTTAGCTTATTCAATTTAATCTAGTTATATAATAAATTCAATTTGGAGCTTAAATTAGTGTAAATTATTGATATCTTTGTTTGCTAACAACATGTTAGTGTCATCCGCATAGATAGTGAATCGATTAGCTCGAAAACCATGTTGATAGGTTGAAAGTAAGTTGTTTTTTCTCTAAGTAGTTTATTAGACGGGTTGCAATTATCTTTTCAAAAACTTTACTAAAAGCAGGAAGTATTGATATTGTTGGGTAGTTGTCTATATTGGTTCTGGTGCCTGATTAGTGCACCGGTACTACTTTAGCTTTCTGTAGGTCATCAGGGAACACTCCATTTCTTAATGATAGGTTAACTATATATTTTAGTGAGGTAGATATCAAAGCAGATGTGTATCTTAGTACTGTCAGTGAAATGTCATCATAATCTAGAGCAGCTGTTTTAAAGGCATTTAAAAAATTTTCTAGCTCAGTGCAGTCTGTTGGAGCTAAGTACATAGAGAAAGCTGGGTAGTTGCCTAAGAAATTAACATAATTATTAGTATCAGTATGAACATTAGTATAAGTGTTATTGATTTCATCCCCAATCTTCAAAAAAATATCATTGAATAAGTTTGGTAGGTCAGCACAATATGATTTTACCTCAATTGAATTTTCACTAAGCCCGTTTGATGGTCTATCAAGTAGGGAGTTAATGGATTTCCAGTACACTTTAGGGTTTCCTTGGTTTACTTTTAACTGATCTTTGTGGAATTTAACTTTTGCTGCTCTTAAAAGGTTAATAAGTTTATTTCTATATTGTCTGTAGGTTTCCTTGTAGGTTAAAGGCCATTAGTTTGCAAGTCTTTCCAATCGATTTTTATTCATAATGGTATGTTGCGGTGGTTTGCTTGTATTTAGAGTTTACTTTTATATTTCTAACCGGAAAGTATATTTCATATAACTTGTTGAACTTTGAATAAAAAAATTATGATTCATTAGGACAAATAGAATCTAAAACATCAAGTTCATTACTGAAAATATCAAAAGAAGTGTTTGCAATAAATCATTTACTTCTGTATTGTTGAGCGTTATGCCTTAAAGTTTGTTGCTTGAACTGGGATACAATTGGAAAGTGGTCTGATATATGAGTATGTATTATGTAGTTAGGAATGTTTGATTCTATTTCTGTTGAGCCTATATGGTGTATGAGTGTAGCCATCTTATATGGGTTACTCAAGTTGGTTTCGAAATTAAAGGAAATAAAGAAAAGGAGTACAGTAGATTTATGAAACATTTGACAAATGTCATAATTATGTTTTAATAAGCAAGTTGAAATCTCCAAAAACATAAATACCGAGGTAATTTTTTATCAACAGCTAAAATAAATAAATCAAGGATTGCATTGAGAAAAGTGTTTACGTTACCGTTCAGGATCCGGTAGCCACACAGCAGCAGACATTTCTTATTCTTGATTGTTGTTTTAACTCCAAGACATTCAATAAATGGTTCCAACGTGGTGGATTCACTAGATGGAGAGTAGTAGTAGTCATGAAATACGTAGAGTGCAACACCACCCCCGTTCCTATTTCTACACTTACTGTGTAGATCATAACCTGGTAAATTATATAGTGGAACAAGATCTAAGTCCAGTCTGGTGTCTATAAAACCTAGAAAATCGAATTTTGTACAAGGGTTACATAGGATTGTATCAACCAAATATTGGAAATTGTTATGTCTGAAAATACGATCAATTCCAAGCAGTGTGGTGGTACTATTGTAAGTGCAGTGAAAAGGAATCAAAAAATACGTAGTCTGATTGTGGAACATCTAAGTGTCTTGTGTCAATATAGAATTTGTTTGCATCTAATTCATAATTATATTGGTCATCTAGTATATCAAAAACATTGAAGTGTAAATTTTTATAATCATTAGAGTCAGTAGGAAGAAAGAGATCAAATAACTCTTGATCAACTAATGAAACAAAGGGTGAATGATCACCGAACATCATTGTTGGAAATGTGTATGAAATGTATAAGCAGTTAGCAGTACTTATCTACTTCCCTTTCCGTTCACGGCGAACCCTCTTTGGTTGAATTTTTCTTGTGGCACCAGTTGCCACCCCAGCGGTTACCATGCCCTCTGAGGCTCATTCGAGCTTTGACAGACCGCTGGAACAATTTTCCGTCACGTTGTCAGTAGCAGCAGCAGCAGCAGCCCCTGACGTCACACCGTCAGGAGTTAAGTCACTAGCATTAGGGCGAGAGGCCCCAGCAGGAACGCTTCCACCACGCCCACCAGCACGAGACTACGTACCATCTGCAGCACCAGGTCCCACTAACGCTGCGCCAACAGTAGTACTGAGGGTCGAGCCAGCAGAGGTCGAGTTTGTAGTAGAACCAGAATACGTCATTGAATGGCTCATTCTCCCTTTAATGATTAGCTTGGTATGCTTGAAGAAAGCAATTTTCCCCTCTATCTGGCCTGGTGTAGTTGTGGGAGTTGTCTTCGTTTTATTTTTTGGGATGCGGCGCAGAGGTCTTCATTGATCAAAATCCCGGTGCCCTTTAGCTGGAGTTTCGTAGCACAGCTTCGAATCGAATCTCATGACGATTAAACGAGGGCGAGAGAGAACTACAGGTCCCACCCGGTGAGCTCGTTCGAGGTTCAGTGCAGGCAATTGTAACTTGTCCTGTAGGAGGGTACACACTAATGAGGCGGTCTGTTCCCAGGTTTCACCTGCACACTGTTCTTTTACGCCGCTGATACGGAAGTTGTTACGCCTACTGTAGTCTTCTTGATAGTTCAATCTTGTTTCTTGTTCTTGAATTCGTTGCTTCAGTTGTTCAATCTTAGTTTTGTATTCATTCTCACTTTTTCGTAGTAGTTTAAGTTCTCCATTATGATCATGAACTTGTGTCTGGGTAAATTCCCTCACCGAGGCTTCCAGTGTAGCAATCCTGGACTCAAACTGGCTCACAATAATATCCATGGAGCTTCGGAACGTCTGAGCTTGGGATTCAAGTATCACTTTCAGAGCATTAGGATCCATGGTTGTTTTGTCTTTCAAATTCACTGCTTATCAGTCTTGTAATCCAGAGTATGCTTAATGGAAGTAGTATGTGCGTTATGTTGATAAACTATTAGTAATCGCTTAATGTTTTGGTATAAGTCAGGCGATGACAGGAGCACAGGAACACACGTCCACCCACCAACAAAGTCTGTGTGAGAATGAGAGTAGATAGTGAGAGATGACATAAGAGATAGCAGAGGAGCAGTTAAGTTTTATGGAAGGAAAGATACAACGAATACTATTTTTGTTCTAAGTCATCTTATTAAAATGACAGAAAGCAGTGGAGAGGTGGATCTGGAGAAGGGTCTTGGTGAGAGAATTACCAGCCAGTGTTATAGTTATTATAAAACAGTTTGTTTGTTTCTGAGACTTCTGTTAAAAAGAAAAGTTATGAAGAATGAGTTTGACAAAGCAAAAAATTAAGGGAGAATTCAAGCTAGCAAAATAGTAGTACGTATAGTGAGTGAGGTACAGGGTAACAAATGGTGTATGGAAGGCTAAGGAGTTGTTATGAAGACAAGGGAAAGAAAGGTCCATGATCGTCAACGTTATGACACAGGCGGGGAGAGGCGCGGGTACATCCTACTTCACCAGTCATGTCCTGCAAGTGTCTTTTTTCTTAGGAAAATTATAATTGAAGGGAACAAATTGATGGGAAGGAGAGGACCTGGAACCATCTATTAGCAGTTCTAGTGTATGACTGGCCACGAGGCGTCGCACGTCCCTGTCACAGCCGCCGCCTCACCTCTGCGCCTGTCGGTGGAAAGGTTTCAGCCGTCACCGTCGTTAACTGAAAAGTGAATAACATTATCTCGTTATTTAAGTTTGTATTCGTGAAGGATAACATGTTATGTAAGTACCTCGCCTTCAGTGACGTCCATGATGGTTACAGTGAAATATTGCGTGAGCTTCCGTGATGCTTGACCTGCCAGGAAACAATATTGTGGACAACGATTACTATAGAACATTTACTTAAGCTGGATCACCAGGAGTGCCGCGGCTCCTAGCCGGGTTTATTAGGAAGCTGTTGATTGGCTGGATTTCTCTCGCTCTCCTGGAGCTAAGGTTGCTATTCACACATGCTCTGGCGATACCTATTTCTGTATTATTAGCCTTAGCTCACTTCTTATAAGAGATAGACCATTTTGGATGATGGTGTGGCACTTAACACCATGGTTGGGCCATCTATGAAGATCCACCTCCGCCCTGATGCCAAGCCTTTTGCTCGCTACACGTATAATGGTGTCCCATTGGCCGGGCAGGCGGACACAAAGGCCATGCATGAGAAAATGGTGGATCAGAGGATAATTGCACCTGCTGAAAGATTTGTGACGACCTATCAACGGACGACTGACGTGCTGTGCAGGTCACGGCTGGTTATACCTGCTTCCCTTCGGCGCCAGATACTCTCGACTGCACGACTTCCACAGAAGCATCGAGGCGACAAAGCGTCGGGCTCGTCAGGTTGTGTGGTGGCCCGGCATCAACAGCGTCATGGTCAATTGCGTCAAGAGATGTGACGCCTGCCAGGAGTTACTGCTATCGCAACCAAAGGAACCATTACTCTCTGATGTCTCGGCTGACCTATTACACATGCCGGTAAGGACCATCTCATTTCCACCGACCGTTTTTCTGGATAGCCTTGTGTTGCTGAATACGGTAGTGAGGCGTCGTCACGCACTACTAACGAAGCTCCTGTGCCGCCTCTTCAGGGATGTTGGTGTGCCGGTTCGCCTGCACACAGATGGAGGACCGCAGTTTGCCAGCTTGACATTCCGCTCTTTTGTGCAGCGCTAGGATATTAACCATGCAATTTCCTACCCAGGCTATTCGCAGTCCAATGGGCACGCAGAGATCAACGTCAAGAAGGTTAAGAAAGATGTTGTTTTCAAATGTTCCACTGAACAGGAAAATGCTTTTGCCACTCAAACAGGCACTCACCACTGCCCCTGTACTTGGTTATCCTAACTATGATAAACCTTTTATTCTAAATGCAGATGATTCTTATACAGGCCTTGGTGCAATCCTCATGCAGGATTATGACGGTAAAAACCGCCCAGCTGCTTTTGCATCCCGCCTTCTGAACAAGACAGAGAAAAATTATTCAGTCACTGACTTAGAAGCATTAGCTGTTGTGTGGGCTCTTAAGAAGTTCCGTTACATTATACATGGCTACCCCATTGAAGTTCTCACTGACCATCAAGACCTCAAGTATTTATTCAGTGGTAAAAATTCTACAGGACGTCTTTCTAGATGGTTCCTTACAATTCAAGATTTTAATCCTTCATTTACTTATATTGAAGGAAAGTCAAACTTTGCAGCTGATGCACTATAACGTAATTTTGCTCATGCCCTTCCTGTTACCACTGCTCCAGCAGCCCTGGAGACATTTTCTCAGACTGAAATTGTTGATGCACAGCGTGATGATCTGTTCTGTTCCAAGCTAATCTATTTTCTAGAGTCAAGTGATAATTCAGATCTTTTTGATAAGATTACTTCACTATCCTCATATGTTTTGCAAAATATATTATATTATATTATATAAAAGTACTACTTTGGAAGGAAAAAATTTACCTAGCAAAAATATTCACCAGATGATAATTCCTGATTCTCTTGTGCCTGAAATTCTTAATATTGTACATGACTCCATTCATGCTGGCCACCCAGATAAAGAAAAATGTCTCACAGACGCGACTCAAGTATTTTTGGCGCACAATGCGTACTGATATCAACGCGCACATATATGTTTGTCATACTTGTGCCATTCACAAAGGTAATGTTCACTCTCGTGTCCCTATTCTGAACTACCCAGTTCCCGCTCAACCATGGGATTTAGTGGCTATTGATCTGCTTACTCTGCCTCTTACTGAAAAAGGTAACAGATACTTGCTTGTTGCAGTTGATAATTTTTCAAGATTCTCCATTTTAGTGTCACTTCCAGATAAATCTGCTGTAACTGTTGCTCGTGCCATTGTTAACAACATAATTTGTCCTTGTACCACTCCTAAGACTCTACTCTCTGATAGTGGTACTGAATTTGTCAATCAAATTCTTGATGCTCTTTGTAAGCAATTTCATATTAAAAAGTGCACTGTTCTGCCGTACATACCCAGTTCTAACGGTTTAGTAGAGCGTCTCAATAGAAAAGTCCTTAATTTTCTTCGCTCATTTGTTCAATCCATAGACACAGTTTGGGATTTATGTATGCCACAGGTTATGGCTTCACTAAATGCACAACTTCATAAATCAATTGCCGAAACTCCTCATTTTGTCATCTTTGGCTCAAATAAACGCCTTCCTTTTGGCCTATTTTCAGGGTCTCCTAGTATAGTGTATAATTTGGATGACTATATTAAAGTTACTGTGACAACCTTTCAAAAGATTCACCAACGAGTTGCAGAGTCACTTTCACTTTCCAAAGAGAACATGATTGCCTACCATAACAAGGATGCGTCATTTTTCCACCTTAATGTTGGCGACATCATGTTTTCCTCGTAAACGTAACGTCATCCAAGCTGCAACCTAAATTTAATGGCCCCTTCAGAGTGATTGCTAAATTGCACGGAAATAAAGTAAAAGTTTTGCACCTTCAGTCCCTAGAGGAGTCGATAACACATTTAGACTCCCTAAAGAAAGTATCCAAGGGTTTCGATTCTGTTTTAATTCCACTTCATATTACACCACTCCTGACACTACAATTTCTACTCCTTCTTGCCCTTACAATTTCCATTCCAGGCATGCCTTTACCTAATTTCTATGCATCAAGCTGCTCATGTATTATGCACATATGTATTTGTTTGTCTATTGTAGAGTGCATAGTTATATCATAGTATGTCATTGTATGTTTTGTGTCAGGTAGATTATTATTTTTTGCATTTATATATGTTTTTATTTGTGCCACCCATTTTTATGTATTTATTTTCAATTTTGACGTCTCAGTTTCCTGCACAGTAATATCACCTCCCACGGGTGTCCTTGTTTCACCCGGTGTTTCTCGAAATGGGGACATTTCGTTGGTTGGTGGCCGATCTGTATAGAGAGCTGAGGTATATATGTATGTATATCATTATTATATGTTATTAATATGTATATGTATAGGGTGCACATATGTTTGTATTGTGGCGTCTGGCATCTTATGAACGTCTGGCAACTGTGTCGACCCAAGCAGCGACCAACGCTTGTTGACCTGGCCGCCCCACTCGCCTTCAGTTAGACATACATCTTTCGTACGGCAAGGTCATATTATATTCGCTCCTCTATTCAGCCTCTGCTTATTACCTAATAAACTCACGGTGCTAGTTAGTGGTTTAACACCAGCACTGCGTGTAAGGTGAATGAAAGGGTAACACATTTACAAGAGCACAATTTACTGTCAGTCCGGTCTGTACAAAAGGGGCACGCGTGACTCCCGTGGGTGACGCCGTCGGACCGGCACCAAACGGGCATTTCGCGGGAAATCACTGGGTGCGCACGCAAAAACATAGATGCCATATATACAATAAATGTAGCCACATTTAGGCTAATACAACGCTCGGCCACACCTGATGTGTCCTCACATTCATATAAAAAAAAATGAAGACATAATGCCCGCACAGAAGGGCAGAAAATAGAAAAAGAATAACATCAGTGCAGGAAAAGTACTAGATAAAAATTAAGTTTACATGAAGAGATTGTGCAATAAAAGCACAAGAACATAGTCCTAATATATATATATATATATATATATATATATATATATATATATATATATATATATATATATATATAGAGAGAGAGAGAGAGAGAGAGAGAGAGAGAGAGAGAGAAAAAAAATACATATACATATAAATGTTAAAGACATAAGCCTCAAAAGCAAACAAAAAAAAACTATAATGACATCAGTGCAGGAAAAGCATTAAAACATATGCACGAAAATTATATAAGACATTCTGCAATAAAAGCACTAGTACACCACACCACGTTTTCTGAAGCCTTTTCATAACCGCGCCACGCTACCAACAACCTCCCACATACCTCAAGCCCCTTCGCCCAATAAGAACTCACTAAAGCATGCACATATTGTAGTACTTGTACTCATCAAAACATGGCTGATACTCTGTCAAGCCAAGTCTGTCAATAACACAGCTCACAATATGGTAACAGCCTCGTCTCATCACGGCATCTGATTAGCTGATGCACTTCACAGATTCGAACTCAGCCTGAAACAGGTCGAATTATCCGAAATTTGAATTATACGGATTCGAATTATTTAAGTTGAAGTGTATATATATGTATATATATATATATATATATATATATATATATATATATATATATATATATATATATATTTATATTATATATTTATTTATTTACTTATTTATATATATGCATTTATATATTTTTCTTTTCTTTTCTTTTCTTTTCACGTTTTCATTAACTTGCCAGGCAGCTTACAAGTGTAGCGGCTGCTTTCCTTCTTGGCAAGTAGGGGCCAATGGTTCTCGTGTGATTGACTGACTGGTGAGACGCAAGTCAGTTGGCTGGTTGGTAAATATTTTTTTTATCAAACTGATGGTTGTTTGGTAAGTTTCAGGTCAAGTCCGTGGACTTCACAGCTCAGATACGACGCATGGAATGCACCCACCTCCTCAGCCCTCCAATTCCTGGCCAGCCAGTCAAGGAGAGGAACGGGGTCTTGTGATGCAAACTAGTCACCAGCGACACCCTCCCAATGGCCCACCCTCTATGCAGACACCACAGCTGCACACCGCTGCATCTTCCAACCCAGTGCAACAGCCATCACGCCTCTCTTCACACGCCCAAACCCAGCACCCACCACTCCCCTTACCACACTCTCAAATGCAACAGCCGTCACTCCCGTCTTCACACTCTCGAACCCAGGACCCATCACGCCCACAGACCCCGCACTGCGCCCCACAAGCAGCTCCACGCCAGCGACAAGGAGCCGCACATCCGGTGTCTGGTCTGCCTTGACTCCTTAGGCACCATCCAACGGTCACCGCGCACCATCTGCTCCACTGTGTGTGGTCACGTGTACTGCTCCAGCTGCATCCAGCAGGTCATAGAATTGCAGGCGCGTTGCCCAATGTGTAAGCAAACACTCACCATGAGGAACTACCACGCCCTCTTCCTATGAACACGCCCCCCATCCTCCCTGTGGGGATGGCTATGTAGGCAACGCGAATACTTTGTTCGAAGGTGTAGCACTGTGCCAAAAATTCGGTGATCAGCCCTTCTGTCCGTGTACATAATGTTGTTCTACCTCTCTAGTGTTGGCAGTGCAATGCTTCCTACCGCGTGGTGCGTCACGTGCACACCTTTGATGCAGTGTTGCGGTGGAAACTTATTAATTATTTGTTCTTTTCACTTCCATGTCTTGCTATGATTCAATTGTATTGGATTGAGTTTATTGTATTGATTGTTTATCATTATTACTAATTTTGTTATTATTATTATTATATTTTGTTAATGATTTGAATGGGAATAAACAAATCACAAACACGTTTGTAAGTTTTTTGTATCTTGATAACTGTAACACTGGGTACAGCCTGTTGTTTACCTTGATAACTGTAACACTGGGTACAGCCTATTGTTTACCTTGATAACTGTAACACTGGGTACAGCCTGTTGTTTACCTTGATAACTGTAACACTGGGTACAGCCTATTGTTTACCTTGATAACTGTAACACTGGGTACAGCCTGTTGTTTACCTTGATAACTGTAACACTGGGTACAGCCTATTGTTTACCTTGATAACTGTAACACTGGGTACAGCCTATTGTTTACCTTGATAACTGTAACACTGGGTACAGCCTATTGTTTACCTTGATAACTGTAACACTGGGTACAGCCTATTGTTTACCTTGATAGCTGTAATTCTGGGTACAGTATTCTCCCTGCCTTGATAATTGTAACACTGGGTACAGTATTCTTCCTGCCTTGATAACTGTAACACTGGGTACAGTATTCTTCCTGCCTTGATAACTGTAACACTGGGTACAGTATTCTTCCTGCCTTGATAACTGTAACACTGGGTACAGTATTCTTCCTGCCTTGATAATTGTAACACTGGGTACAGTATTCTTCCTGCCTTGATAACTGTAACACTGGGTACAGTATTCTTCCTGCCTTGATAACTGTAACATTGGGTACAGCATAGGAGGTACGCAACTTTTTCCTCGAGTTAGACAATCCTTACTTGAAGGAAGATATAAATAGCAATGTCTCGGTTCTTCTTACCATCTTCTTTATAAAGGAATGAAAGCAGGTGAGTGTCTCGTGAACATTGTGAATGTTAACAAGTTCTTAATGTAAAACAAAAAGATGTCCGCGTGATAGCACGACATCGCATTGTCCATAAGTGACAAGACTTCTCCTTCAATGACCTGAACTACCTTTGTATAAATGTTGTCAGTACAGATGATTTTAGGTACAAAATAGACATTAATTAATATAGTTACGTGCGGCAAGTAACTCACAATGTAGTATGCTTGTCACTCTTTAGACACAATTTAGTATGCTTGTCACTCGGAAGACAGCGGTGATGACTTTGCATGATGAAGCTTAGACCAAACACAGTAGATAAACACTATTAAAAAAAACTTAGAAAAATTTTCTGTCCCAACACTTAAAGGTGTGACGCATCACAACCTTACCGTCGCGTTCTTACTACGCAGCGATAGGAAGACATCGAAGTCTTTCTGCACGGTGATTGTTCCACCAAGTCTCCATCCCTGGCTGAGTTACACTGACATCGATCACTGCGTTGTCAACACGTCCGAATATCAGTCACTCGTTAATCTCAAAAGAACGTGCGAAAAGGAGATCACAAAAAACAAACGCGAGAATAAAGTAAAAATCTCCCACGAAGTCAAGAAAAATCCCGAAATGTTCTTCAGCTACATGTTGTGGAGTGGATTCAGGACAAGAAAATGTGGCCTGATGCTGTAATGAAGACCTTTTAGCCCCCGTCCACACGAGCATACAGTGTCTGCAGACACAAGCGAGAAATTTGTTCGATGACGGACTCGCCTCTGTCTGCAGACAAACCAGCTAAGTGTTCGAGACAGTTTGAACAAATACACGAGACACTGTCGGAGTGTGGCCAGTGGAGGGACGGCTCTGCCAGACATAAGGTTCTACAAAGTTACGTGTGGACCCTATGTAGTTTTGTTCTGATCTTTTTCACTCAAAGGGATATCAATATGTTTTATATCTTTTTTGCGACGCACCATGTTGTAGTTATGGTACCACTACTGCACACTAGTAGGCTACGTGGTCAGCCAATCCCAGCACACTATTCTAGTCAGGCCTTGACTGGCCAACACCGCCGTGTGAACAACACTACAACTGTGTCTGCCAGACACAGTATGCATGGATCCGCGCCCAGATCCCTGTGTGTGTGTGTGTGTGTGTGTGTGTGTGTGTGTGTGTGTGTGTGTGTGTCCCCTAACTTTGGGGCACGGCGGCCACACACACGCACTCCCGAAACTGTTTTTTGACACGCATAACTCATAACTTTCGTGATGTTGGTGTAGACTGACCAGAGTCCGCCACCACCTCCTGACACTCAGCGATCATTACGATAACTCCGACGGGCTCTACTGTTAGCCCGTGTGTCCCCTCCGGGGGCACGATAGACCAACAACAACAACACGGTATGCTCGTGTGGACGGGGCCTTAGCCTCCTCTACAACCTCAGACTTCAGTCTCTGATCGAAACAATTTTTTTTTCTAGCTTTATTTCCCCTTGTTTCATCTATCCTTTTTTTACCTCCCACTATCCTTTTCATCTCTTAAAGTGTGAGAGGATGAGAGGCTAACTACGAATTCGTCATGAACGGTCTGAGGGTGCCATGGGCATGGTATACCCCCCTCTTTCATTGCCCTTACTCTCCATGGTTGGCATAGGGAGCAGACCAGTTATATCCCTCATTTACATTCGACTCACCATGGCCGTTATGAAAATTCAAGATTAGCGATGTATTGGGGAATGCACCTCAAAAAATTAATCCCTCAGAGTTCCCTGGCTTTAACAAGGACACACCTCCGACCTCGGCTCTGAAAATTCCCTTAACCTCCCACCTGTCAACCCTCTCGTGCGTTCCACCTTCTCTTGCACTTACTTCCCTAACACCAACACCAACTCCTCCTCCTACTATTATAACCACCTTACAACCATATATACCCACAAACTTAAAACCACTCACCAATCCTCTAATCTGACCTCTACCTCTTCCATAATCCAGACTGTTCCCTCCTCACACCCTCGCCCACGCCCATCCATTACCACTAATCACCTTCTTTTATCCAGCTTCTTTGGTCCTCACCGATGGAACAAATATTTCCATATCCCTGCTCATGCTCCGTACTCAGTAAAAACTTTCAAATTTCAAAAATGCATCCAAAGGCAGGTAGGAAGGGTAACCTTCCACGCACGGCCTGACAGATCTCCTGGTAATTGTTGATTCTGAATCCCAAGCTGAAGCAATGCTCACTCTAAAAGACCTTGAAAGGAAACCTTTCCTAGGGTCACCTAATACCCGACTGAACACTCGTACTGGTACTGTTCTCATACCCTATGAGAGAGAGAGAGAGAGAGAGAGAGAGAGAGAGAGAGAGAGAGAGAGAGAGAGAGAGAGAGAGAGAGAGAGAGAGAGAGAGAGAGAGAGAGAGAGAGAGAGAGAGAGAGAGAGAGAGAGAGAGAGAGAGAGAGAGAGAGAGAGAGAGAGAGAGAGAGAGAGAGAGAGAGAGAGAGAGAGAGAGAGAGAGAGAGAGAGAGAGAGAGAGAGAGAGAGAGAGAGAGAGAGAGAGAGAGAGAGAGAGAGAGAGAGAGAGAGAGAGAGAGAGAGAGAGAGGAGAGAGAGAGAGAGAGAGAGAGAGAGAGAGAGAGAGAGAGAGAGAGGAGAGAGAGAGAGAGAGAGAGAGAGAGAGAGAGAGAGAGAGAGAGAGAGAGAGAGAGAGAGAGAGAGAGAGAGAGAGAGAGAGAGAGAGAGAGAGAGAGAGAGAGAGAGAGAGAGAGAGAGAGGAGAGAGAGAGAGAGAGAGAGAGAGAGAGAGAGAGAGAGAGAGAGAGAGAGAGAGAGAGAGAGAGAGAGAGAGAGAGAGAGAGAGAGAGAGAGAGAGAGAGAGAGAGAGAGAGAGAGAGAGAGAGAGAGAGAGAGAGAGAGAGAGAGAGAGAGAGAGAGAGAGAGAGAGAGAGAGAGAGAGAGAGAGAGAGAGGAGAGAGAGAGAGAGAGAGAGAGAGAGAGAGAGAGAGAGAGAGAGAGAGAGAGAGAGAGAGAGAGAGAGAGAGAGAGAGAGAGAGAGAGAGAGAGAGAGAGAGAGAGAGAGAGAGAGAGAGAGAGAGAGAGAGAGAGAGAGAGGAGAGAGAGAGAGAGAGAGAGAGAGAGAGAGAGAGAGAGAGAGAGAGAGAGAGAGAGAGAGAGAGAGAGAGAGAGAGAGAGAGAGAGAGAGAGAGAGAGAGAGAGAGAGAGAGAGAGAGAGAGAGAGAGAGAGAGAGAGAGAGAGAGAGAGAGAGAGAGAGAGAGAGGAGAGAGAGAGAGAGAGAGAGAGAGAGAGAGAGAGAGAGAGAGAGAGAGAGAGAGGAGAGAGAGAGAGAGAGAGAGAGAGAGAGAGAGAGAGAGAGAGAGAGAGAGAGAGAGAGAGAGAGAGAGAGAGAGAGAGAGAGAGAGAGAGAGAGAGAGAGAGAGAGAGAGAGAGGAGAGAGAGAGAGAGAGAGAGAGAGAGGAGAGAGAGAGAGAGAGAGAGAGAGAGAGAGAGAGAGAGAGAGAGAGAGAGAGAGGAGAGAGAGAGAGAGAGAGAGAGAGAGAGAGAGAGAGAGAGAGAGAGAGAGAGAGAGAGAGAGAGAGAGAGAGAGAGAGAGAGAGAGAGAGAGAGAGATTTATTAGTGTTGTTTTTGTTGTTACTATTACTGTTATGAGAACATTTGGACTTGTGGGTGAGGTAGCCAGGCAGAATAGTAAGGTTGAAAAAGGTCGTATCTATTCTTACTGAATCGAAGGAATGTGTGAACCCACCCACCGCCCACCTCACAGTTGTGTAATTATCGCGGACAGGTAACTTTACCTGCAGCTAAGAGACACGGGATAAGAATGCCAGTCCCCGTATTACCTGTGCCTCGTAAAAGGCGACTAAAGAGAACAGTGGTGGAGGGCCAGGAATCCTTTCTTAGGTAATCTGTTCTTCCTACGAAACAAGGGAAAAGCAGAACATTCCGTTTGGTTTGTCTGAGCACGAGTGTTTGTAATCAATGTGAGAAGAGTCGTGAGAAAGGAAAAGTATGTGTGAAAAGGACCTGGACGTTAAGGTTTTGTGCGAGATTAAAGAAGGCGGGAAGGAGGAAGGAAAGTTTGGAAGGTTTTGAGGAGTTAAAACACACGTGGCGGGAAAGGTGCGAGCAAGAAAGGATGTGGTTATTATTATGAAAGAGGTGCTGTGGGAACGCAGGGTTAAGAAGGTAAAGGAGGATAAGAACAAAACTACATGATAAGAGATAGATGATATTTAGCACTTATGGACCTCAGAGTGAAAAGAAGTGAAGAGGAGAGGAATTACAAAGGGAGTTTATTGGATAATCTTAGTGCTGTAGAGACGGTGATGTCTAATGCAAGGATAGGAGGGAGACAGTGGCAAGGATGAAGGAGAATGTGTTGAAGGAGTCTCTGAAGATGAAAGTGAAGGATATCTGGTGGAGACAAGACAAGGAAGACGGTAGATATAGTAGGAAATGCATAAAAAAAGAAAACTAGAAGCATCCCTAAACACAGAGTGAGTGGAGACAGTAAACAGGGAGCATTGAGTGACTATGTAGTGCTTGGCAGGCGTGGAAAACAGAGACTGGTGGATGCAAGTGTACAAGATGAGCAGCATGATGGTATTTGCAGCCACTCTAGTGACGCAGGGCATCAGTGTGTGGAAAAAAGACCAATACGGATTAACGAGCTGGAAAAAGAGTAATACATAACAAGGTACAGAGGAAAGATGTAGAAACATAGATGAAAGTGGTGAGAAGTGAACAAATACAATGTGAAGGAGGCTTGACGTGCAGGAATGGAATCCTTAGCATTGTGAAAACAAGTGTGTGTCATGAAGACTAAAGGTTGTGGAAGAGAAAGGAAGGGAAGTGAATACTGGAATGATGACGTGAAGCAGGTGGTGAAGCAGCAACACATACATACATACATACAGACAGACCGACAGACAGACGCTGCTTCCACAAAAGGGAAGCGAGGCTGCGAAGTAAAAGAAAGAAATAAGTTAAAAGTAAAGCCCGTGAGGCCAAGAGAATGGCTGCTGAGAGGAGGAGAAATGATACCTAAATGTTCACGTGAAATAAGAAGCTATTTTGAAAGAGTTCATAAATCTAAGAGGGTAAGAGGAAAGTGGCAGAGGTAGTGTGAGAGTGTAGAAGTGGAGAGTGTTACGGGACACTGGTGTAGTGGAAGAGAGATTAGGTGAGTATGTGAAGAGAGCGACAGTAACAGATTGGTAAGAGGATAGTGGAAGAGGTAGTGTGAAGTATGTTTTGGTGGGAACCCACCGTTTGGAGTTTGCGTTAGGAAGGTAATGCTGCCACCAAGGTTGTTGAGTAACTTGTTGTATGGTAACGTGAAATAATTCGATGCAGTTTGTGTTGCGTGTCTCTTGTCTTCACTGCCGTAAGATATCAATCCCTTTCCCGTTATGTTCAAGGAAATTATGTAATACACGACTTCCTTCTTATATAGCTTTAATGAACACTAGAGAAATATACAAAGGGAAATAAATGGTGAGAGCCCACAGAGCGAATCTGCTTTAATAAGTGGCTCCACGAGAACTGAACCAACCGACGCGGCCCAAGTCAACCCTGGGTATCGGCTGATAACCCCGGGGTGTTGACATACACTATAGGTACAAGTGGAGAGTGTTACGGAACACTGGTGGGAGGACCCTCAGTGACCTTCACACCCAGGCAGCGGGAGGACCCTCAGTGACCCTCGGCGTTAGAATGAACCATATTTAGTATGAACATTTTGTCGGAACAACACATCGGTGAATCTGTGTGATGCTTGCCAGGAAAATGGTCTCCGATAACTGGCAACACCTTGGGATGGTATCAGCGTGGGTGCGCGTCCCGCTGGACAAGAAAGGAGCCTCGTTGTCCACCCATCGGGATGAAGGAAGTGCTCTGAATAATAGTGAGAAAATCCATCCTGGAGGTTATGAAAGAAGACGTGAGGAGGGCGGCGGGGAGCCTCCATGTGTGGGCGGGGAAAGCTGTCGTCCACGCCCTCAGGAAGACATTGGAAGGATCAGAGTGCGGGGAAGTGGTAGTGGCTGATGCTTCTGATGCCTTCAAATAACGTAAAATAACAGGACAATCTCCGCAAAATGTTGTTGCCATTTATTGTACCGAAGAAAAGACCATACAAATAAGCTGCTCATGAGGCTTAGAAAGTATTCAGAGTTTGTTTGGCATAGGAGGAAGGAAGTGGAGTGCAGGACTCTCAGAAACACTTGGGAACATGAGCCGATAAGCAGTGCAGCAGCGTCAGTGTGATGTAGGATACGTATTCTTCTTCCTCGGATCGTTGGCACAAGTTTGCTTGCACACAACCTGGTCACACGTTGCACAATGATAAACGGTGCAGGTTGGGATTTGGCGGCGATTCTGGCAGACAACCGTATAAACAAAGACTTACGTTTGCTGGGTAGTATTATATCTGCAAACATATATTAGAGTTCAATCTAATTGATAAAGTTGATGGCCACGGTCACTGGCAATACTAAGGATCAATGGGCTGAGTTATGAAACACAGTACACCTGACCGAGTTCATTTTCATAATATTCTCGTACACGAAGAAAACAACATTAATAATCAAAGGACAGGACAGAGAGATGAAGTTCAGCAGACGGGACGCAATGACTGATTTCAGCGGCGTGCAGAGATCAGCTACAAGGTTAGCGGCAGCCTCAGCGGCGAGGCTCAAGGCAGCTGTAGTTGTAGAAATAGTTGTTATTGTTGTTGTTGTTGCTGTTTTCGTTTTTTTTCTCTCGCTCTTTTTTCCTCTTCTTCCTCTTCTTCACCACCACCACCACCATCACTCGCATCACCACTTCCACCGTCACCACCACAGCCACTATTACTCCCATCACCAACACGACTCGACCTCACCCTCTCACCTCTTCCACCTGGCCCGCT
>JAPQNM010000026.1:3141560-3149060 GCA_029783475.1 Metacarcinus magister
GTACGTACGTCTCTTGTGCGAGCCGCAGGGATTACAATGAAATAATTCTTGTAGCCACCACCGCAGGACTAAATGATAATAATGATGATGGTAATAATAACTATAACAACAACTTGAGGAGCAGATTGGCGGCGTGTGTGGTGAGGTGTGCGGGGCGGGGCGGGGCTTGGGGATGTAAGCAGGATGTTCCAGCCTCCAGGCAAGTGTGTGTGTGTGTGTGTGTGTGTGTGTGTGTGTGTGTGTGTGCGTGCGTGTGCGTGGGTGCGTGTGCGTGCGCGCACACACTGTTACGACTCAAGTGTTATTACGTTTCAGACCGTTGTTTGGCTTTTATTTTATTTGTCATTCCCTTGAAGTTGGATTATATATATATATTTATATATATATATATATATATATATATATATATATATATATATATATATATATATATATATACTTCAAATTATTGATATATTACAATCTATTTACATATTTTCTCACATTTGCTTTGGATCCCATCACCACTATTACCACCCCCCCACCACCCCCCACCACCACCATCACCACCACCACCACCACCACCACCACCACCACCCCCACCACCACCCCCCCCACCACCATCCCCACCACCACCACCATCCCCACCACCCCCACCACTACAGCAATCCCCAACCCAACCACCACCACCACCACCATCCCCATCACCACAGCCATCCCCACCCCCACCACAGCCATCCCCACCCCCACCATCACCATCACCACCACAGCCATCCCCACCACCACCACCACCACCACCATCACCATCACAGCCATCCCCACCTGCTGAGTCTTATGTTGATGGGCGCGGGTTGAGTGTTGAGGGCAACAGTGACACACATGCACGGGTGTAAGTCCTGAGGCCGTGAAGCATCGTAAACACTCCATGTTACACTTTGTTCAGATGTTTTGTTGTCATTGATTGAATCTCAGCTTCGTGGACGCAAGTATTTATTATGCATTTGTGTTTCATTTGTGATTATAATGTATCGACAATATAGGATTACATTGCAAGCGGAGTTTAGTCACCTTGTGTTGCCTTCATTCACGCCTCATCCTAATCCGACTTCCTAACAACTGAACAAGTAGGTTTATCGGCCTTACCGGGCGTCAGAAGTTGGCGAGACGATGCAAATGCTGTCAAGTGCGTTCCAAAGCTCCTCGCGCCGTGCTGATCCGTGGTACAGGCACCAATGGGAGGCTCCAGGCCGATGAGAGAACCATCCAGGTGTGTTGTGTGTGGTAGCAGCGTGAGGAATGGCGATACTGTAATGCTAGACTACCTCTTCATTAAGTCAATTAACCAACGCTAAATGACCATGAAGGTAGGATTTTGTGGTGTGTCTTTGATGGTGGACGTAGAGAAGCACCCATTGCAACGAGAACCTGTATGTGATAGGTAATTGTTGCATCCCTTAAGGAGAGTTGTAGGAAGAAGTATCTCCCTCTCGTGTTCCTTCTTACTGCGACTTTGCATCTTCAGTGTCACACGGCAAGACGATAACTTAATGTCGACTCATTTTGGTCTCGGCGCCGTAATTCATTTTGCATCCGGAGTGACATCACACGAACTTTTGTTATGATATAATATTCAGTCGCTGCATTAAGTGAAGAATAATGAATAGAATAAGTACCTTAATAATGATATAAAACAAAAACGAGTGGTAGTGGCGGTGGCTTAGGTGGAGAGTCGTCGCAGAGCTCGTCATGTTTATTCGAGGCTTGGGAGTCACGACACCTTCAGCGAAGAGAAATTATTGTTTGTAAATCCTAGACTGAGGCTGGATGTAACCTGATCGTACAGTAGCCTACATAGTTCCTCTGTGTTCGAGTAGTGTTACATAAATTACTCAAGTTGACAGACAAATTATAGTTTCCGCTAACTGTTTCGGTAAATGGACGACCTTGCCTTCCACAGTCACTGAATGAAACTGTTTATGTGACATAACATTGGTTGTCACGCACTGGTATTAAAGGGATTGACACACGGATGTTAGGCATAAGTGGCTTGATGGAGCTTGGGTCTCCCTAATACACAGGAGCGTGCGGGAAGAAAGAATGTGAAGGGAGTGAGTGAGTGAGTGGGGAACAGAGGACTGAGGTGCAAAATGAATCCGACTGGTGACTTTGATATTGTAAGGATGTGCGGCGAGAGGCTGAAGGGGAGCGAATCAGTGGAGAGAAATGGATGGAGTGAAATGATGGATTCCCGGAAAAAATTTGCTCTGGTAGATTACGTGGAGCTTACCACCCCACGGCAAAGGATGAGACGGCGGCCCTAATACCACGGGCAAGGAATATTAGTGCACCAGGTGGAGAGGACGCTCTGAACAACACTTGAAACCATCCAACCAAAGGAAAACTATATTGCCCGTATATTTATAGTTCATTGAGTCACGAACAGGAAAGAATGCAATTGTAAATGAACAGAAAAGAAAAGACCTTCATTACACTATTTTAAAAGTGTTATTCTACAATACCTTTAATTCTGAAATCAATATAGTTCCTTAAGTGACTATATTGCGTCCCTTAAATATATAAGTTACAGGAAAGATGTGTTGCAGAGTTATCACTGAATTTGGGAGGAATTTGTTTGTAAGGAGCATGTATCTGCCTCGGTTCTACCTTTACTTTATAACCTTGAACCTGACTCCCTGTATTAGTGTTAGGGAATTACTAAACACTAAGAGGCTCGGTGGCGACAGAACCCTCCTTGGACTAACTGGCGTCGAGAAGTTCACCGCGTTAGTTGTTCATCACACATGTTGTTAATCATGACACCTGCTTACCGTCCCTTCCTTTCCTGTTGTTGATGTTGTTGTGCTTGACTTTGTATTATTTTCTGATGCTCTTCCAGTACTTGATTTTTTACTCTCAAATTGGAATTGTTGTTTGTGGCATATGTATTCTTTACTTTGAGTGACTCTTTAACGCAGATTTAAGAGGTATTTGTTTCATAAAGTGTCCAGCTCATTAATTAATTAACTTCGCATCAATATTCATTTCATACTCGCTGTTATTTTTCCTTCACCTTCTGGGCTTCAAATAAACATATACTGCCAAAAGATAAATAATATGCAATTATCATCACTTTTTTTTAGACAGTCCGCAGTGAATATCAAAATATAACGAGTTAAAGACTAAAGGTTAACGTATAACAGTTGTCAAGTGTTGTATAATTTATAGTTCCTGCTGGTAATACATACTCGTAGTTCCCTTACCTTCACCACAAAACATTGTCGAGCCGTCCATTTAAGGTTCATACTCGACCTTTCATGCGAACTTGAAGAAAAGTTTTGCCTTGGAGCTAAGTTGTCTTAAATTTTCATGAAGGCAATGCTGTGAAGTGTCTGAAGTGTCTGTATAATTTAAATCAACACAGTGTATGCATCATCCATTATCATCCCATGTGCCACACTTCCCATGCTTTCTCTGCCTCGACGTAGCTGGCGGTGAGTGTGGCGGCGGCCGAGCACCCTGGCGGCGGCTGGACGTGTGGAGAGGGAGAACACCGGCAGCACCAGGCGATAATTTCATCAATATAATTCGAGTGAGGGCGGAAGAGGCGTTTTATTGCCTTAGTGAAGTCAATTAAGAGGCATGAAAACATTAACCTCGTCCCCGTGCTGGTGTTACGTTGTCGTGTTGTGTTGGCTCAGCGGGAACACGATCACTGAACCGTTCCTTGATCCGATGATTAGTGTACATTCAACTTATCATTCCAAGACTCAAAACTATAACATTTGTATAATTTCTTTTGACGGCAGAGTACATCGTCATGTCAGATAAACGTAGATGAAGGTGCAGGAAGCAAATTCACAAATAAAGGAGTAAGTGAACATACCTGAAGGAATAACTCGCCAGGGGCTGAGATCAGTAGCGTAATTATAAACGGTTACTTTTGTTATTATTATCATTATTATTATTATTATTATTATTATTATTATTATTATTATTATTATAATTATTATTATTACTATTGTTATCATTAGCATTATTATTATTGTTATAATTGTTATTATTTTTATTATTATTATTATTATTATTATTATTATTGTTATTGTTATTGTTATTATTATCATGTAAGGTGGGCCGCCTCGTGCCGTCGTGCCATTGCCTTGAGTGTTATGTTCTTCCTTCAGTGTACTTCACGCCATCATAGTGACGTTTCTGGGTTCGTTTCCATTTCCTTAATGTTGTTAGAAATTTCATTTGTTCATCAGTAGTTTTCATCTGTTTTGTGTCAATGGTTTCTCAGTATCGTGGTTCTTTGTAGCAGCTCTTTGAACAGCATCAATGGTAGTCATTCCCTGAAGAGTGAAGTGCAGCCTTGCACTGCACACTATATAGTCGACTTCATCTCACTTAGTTTATAAATAATTCTTTAAAAAATTTGCTATAATGGGCTCAGGTACGGATGGTGCTGCCTTCTGGTGGCAGCTTTCTGAGTCTCACTCAGAGGATCCTATTATTAATAAAAGTTATTGGTTTGTTCTCCTAATATGAACACACAAACATTAAAAATGGTGAAAAATTATGCACGTTCATTATTTTTTCAAGACAATAGAACACTATTACGAAGACAAAGTTTTGGAAAATGTGGTGTAATTTGCAGGGATGATGAGTCACACGAAAATTCCCTCCCTCAAATATCTTGTTTGACCTTGCTGCTTTGTATCGAGAATGTTCTCCTTCCAGAAGATAGCTGAAGATTCTAGTTGTTAGAGTCGTGTGCATATAAGCAGGAGGGTTGGACTTGGTTGAGTTGTGAGACAGTCTGGAGAGGCAGTAACGAGACAGTAGAGAGGGGCTGGTGAGACAAGTTGGGCAAAGACGGAAGTAACAGTTGCGTTGGAGTTCCTGCTAAGATTCAGGCAACACCATTTGTACGCAAGGGGAATAAACACCAGACAAACTCTGCGCCTGCCTCTCCTTGTCCATGGACGGCTGCTCGTGTGTCTTGAAGGTGAGGCAGAAACTTGCACTGTCACCAAAGGACCCACGAGTCAAAACAATACCATTGAATGTTTACTATTAGTTCATAATGAATAAATGTAAGACTAAACTGGTGATGATGAAATGAAAGATAGTTATCAGGCTAATATTAGATTGGTTGGTGTTACTTTACTGCTGCCAGGAGCCTTGCAACATGTTTTCCTGTAACAAACGCATGTTCCTCACTAAGGCCTCATGAATAACTTTAACATTGACAATAATTTTCACCGTTAAAATGGCGACTTCCTTTTAAACAAGTGATGTTGAAAATTGTATGTATGATGAGGCCGAGTTAGTGTGTCACAACAGCGTGTGGCAAGGCAGCGTGGCCGGAGGTAACGTGAATTGGTGAAATTATTGGAACGTCTTTCATTGTCGAAGAACAATGAACAACTAATGTCGTTATTGAAATCTATAAGTTCTTTCAAACACGCAAAATAGGATAATTTTATATACTGTTCCGTATTGCACTGGCATGCACTTAGTCATATTATTGTGGCAAAACAACCTTATTAATTTGGTCTATCAGATGCTGCAATGATATTTCCAATATCTCTAATAGCTTTCGAGAAAATGAGGAAGAAAGTTATGTTTTGGAAAAAAGATAGTTTCATTTTACTGCGTAATTATTAGTCTTAGAGCAAATGTTCATAATGACAGATGTAGAGTTTTATTAGTTATATTAGATGCGGTAATGATAAATAGCTTTTGAGAAAAAAAAGGAAGAAAGTGATGTTTTGGAGAAGAAAAAAAAATTTTCATTTTACTGCGTAATTATTAGTCTAAGAAGAAATATTCATAATGACAACTGTAGAGTTTCATTTGGTCTACCAGATGCTACAATGATATTTCCAATATCTCTAATAGCTTTCGAGAAAAGGAAGAAAGTCATGTTTTGGGAAAAAGATAGTTTCATTTTACTGCGTAATTATTAGTCTTAGAACAAATATTCATAATGACAGTTGTAGAGTTTAATTAGGTCTATCAGATGCTGCAATGATATTTCCAATATCTCTAATAGCTTTTGAGAAAATGAGGAAGAAAGTCATGTTTTGGAAAAAAAGATAGTTTCATTTTACTGCGCAATTATTAGTCTTAGAACAAATATTCATAATAGCAGTTGTAGAGTTTAATTAGATCTATCAGATGCTGCAATGATATTTCCAATATATCTAATAGCTTTCGAGAAAATGGGAAAGAAAGTCATGTTTTGGAAAAAAAAGAATTTCATTGTATTAAATAATTATTAGTCTTAGAACAAATATTCATAATGAAAGTTGTAGAGCTTAATTAGGTCTATCAGATGCTGCAATGATATATCCAATATCTCTAATAGCTTTCGAGAAAATGAGGAAGAAAGTCCTGTTTTGGAAGAAAAAATTAGTTTAATTTTACTGCGTAATTATTAGTCTTAGAACAAATATTCATAATGATATTTGTAGAGTTTAATTAGATCTATCAGATGCTGCAATGATATTTCCAATATCTCTAATAGCTTTCGAGAAAATGAGGAAGAAAGTCATGTTTTGGGGAAAAGGATACAGTTTCATTTTACTGCGTAAACAAATATTCAAAATGACAGTTGTAGAGTTTAACTGAATGGTCTGGTTCATACAATTCCTTAAGGCGCCGTCACACAAGCACTTTTTCCGTCAATTATTTCCGTCAACTTTCTGAAAATTGACAATTTCCTGAGCGTGCTTCGGCACACACACGCAGTCGTTCGTCTGCACTGCTTTCGTCGACTGTAAACAAACATGGCTCCGATGCACAGACAAGCAGTCGCCTCTTTGCACTTAATTATGTGTGTTGTCCATCGGAGACGAGTCAAACTAGCTAAAAAACGTGCATGAATGCTATAATGATTGGCTCGTTGCGTTTACCATAAGAATTTTGAGTGAGTTGAGTCTGAAGGAACTGGATCAGGTTAAACAAAAACCAGTACCACAAACTTTTGCATCTAGTGATACACCTCATTGCAAAGAAGGACACTAGAATGAGAACAGCAGTGACCGGAGCTGAACGTCTGCAGACTTTATATCGATTGTTCACTTGCCAATGGTTCTGCATCTGAACCTGATTCGTCCTCAGCCTCACAACGCCTGCCACAGTATCCTAACACCCACGAGGAGGCACCAATTCATGTTTAAAACGGTACAGGTCCCGTGCAGTGTGCAGCCTGCCTGCAGAGCCTCCGTGCAAGGCTCTTCAGTCCCCAACACTGCTGTGAGAGGATATAGAAGTCAAACAGTCCTAACTTGTTCCCAAACCGTCACCGAAGTGCCAACAACTACATGCCAACACAAACACCACCGCGGCCACAGCGCCTCAGGACCAAACACACACAAGCCTGTTCTTCCGCTCCGCCAGCTGCTCCCTTCGCCGTCCTCTCTGCCGCTGCAAGTCAAGGTCACACCTGCACGATAGCAGACACACATGCTTACACCCTAATGTAAATGAACCTCCGCTAATCAGTCCGCCTCCCAC
>JAPQNM010000026.1:3159060-3160076 GCA_029783475.1 Metacarcinus magister
AAAAATGAACAATAGTAGTAGAAGAAGAATTGATTAAATGATGTTATATTGAAGAAAAAAAAATAAGAATATAATTAAAGAAAAAGTAATGATATACTGTGATGGATGAAAGGAAATACAGAATACCTTTCTGTTCCTTCTTGTTTATTTAGAACATGAAATTCACAAGTGGAGGAAGTGACAGTCTGCCTTCTTTGTGGCTTTTAGGCGCCTTTCTTGACGTGCAGGGAATATGAAGACAGGCATTGTAGATTCAGTGATGATGCTGCTGCTGCTGATGATGATGATGACAACAACAAGTAAAGTAGTCCTAGTCTCCACCACAGTCCTCTCAATGAACCTTGTCTCAGGTGTGAAACTTTGATCTCAAAATTTGAACTGCACATTCACTTTCAATCTGTTATGATGTTTACTATTACACGTCACAAGACAATAACACACACACACACACACACACACACACACACACACACACACACACACACACACACACACACACACACACACACACCCGCACACACCCGCGCGCGCACGCACGCACGCACGCACGCACGCACGCACGCACGCACGCACGCACACCCACGCGCACACGCGCACGCACGCACGCACGCACGCACGCACGCACGCACGCACGCACGCACGCACGCACGCACGCACGCCCGCACGCACGCCCGCACGCCCGCACACCCGCACACCCGCACACCCGCGCGCACACGCGCACGCACGCGCGCACGCACGCACGCACGCACGCACGCACGCACGCACGCACGCACGCACGCACGCACGCACGCACGCACGCACGCACGCACGCACGCACGCACGCACGCACGCACGCACGCACGCACGCACGCACGCACGCACGCACGCACGCACGCACGCACGCACGCACGCACGCACGCACGCACGCACGCACGCACGCACGCACGCACGCACGCACGCACGCACGCACGCACGCACGCACGCACGCACGCACGCACGCACGCACGCACGCACGCACGCACGCACGCACGCACGCA
>JAPQNM010000026.1:3160176-3162676 GCA_029783475.1 Metacarcinus magister
TGTGAGGAGAAGAGGAAGAGAGAGAGAGGAGAGAGGAGTGGGAGAGAGAGAGGAAGAGAGAGAGAGAGAGAGAGATGAGATGAGAGAGAGAGAGAGCGAGAGAGAGAGAGAGAGAGAGAGAGAGAACGAGAGCGAGAGAGAGAGAGAGAGAGAGAGAGAGAGAGAAGAGGGGGAGGGGAAGGAGCGAGAGGGGAGGGGGGTCATGGAGGGAAGAGAAAAGGAGGGAGGAGAGAAAGAGGAAGGGGGGGGAGGGAGAAAAGGGGAGAGGGGAGAGAAGAGGAGAGGAGGAGAGGAGAGAGAGGAAAGAGAAGAGATGGGAGGGAGAGAAGGAAGAAGAGGAAAAGGGAGAGGAGAGAGGACTGGAAGAGAGAGAGAAGAGAGAGAGAGAGAGAGAGGAGAGCGAGAGAGAACGAGGAGAAAGAGAGAGAGAGAGAGGAGAAGAGAGAGAGAGAGAAGAGAGAGAGGCGAGAGTAGAGAGAGAGAGAGAGAGAGAGGAGAGAGAGGAGAGAGAGAGAGACAGAGAGGAGAGAGAGAGAGAGAGAAGAGAGACGATGCGACGACGACGAGAGGGGGGGGGGAGAGCGACGAGAGGAGAGGACGATGAGAGAGAGGAGAGGAGAGAGAGAGAGAGAAGAGAGAGAGAGAGAGAGAGATGAGAGGATTATTAGGTGTGGTGTGGTGTACTATTCATCTGTAGAGAACATTAGGGACTTGTGCTGGTTGAGGTAGCCAGGCAAAATAGTAAGGTTGAAAAAGAGTTCTATACTATTCTTACTGAACGAAGGAATGGTGAAACCAACCCACCGCCCACCTCACAGTTTCGTAATTATCGCGGACAGGTAACTTTACCTGCAAGCTAAAAGACAAGGATAAAGAATGCCATACCCGTATTACCTGTGCCCTCGTAAAAGGCGACTAAAGAGAAAAGTGGTGGAAGGTCAGGAATCCTTTCAGGTACCTCGTTATTCCACGAAAACAAGGGAAAGCAGAACATCCGTTTAGTTTGTCTGAGCCGAGGTTTGGATAAAATCAATGTGAGAAGAGTCGTGAGAAAGGAAAAGTATGTTGTGTGAAAAGGACCTGGACGTTAAGGTTTGTGCGAGATTAAAGAAGAGCGGGAAGGAGAAAGGGAAAGTTTTGGAAGGTTTGAGGATTTAAAAACACACGGGCGGGAAAGGTCGAGCAAAAGAAAGGATGTGGTATTATATGAAAAGAGGTGCTGTAGGCGAAAAAGCAGGGTAAGAAGAAAGGAGATAAATAAGAACAAAAACTACATGATAAGAGATAGATGATAGTTAAGCACTATGGACCCTCAGAGTGAAAAGAAAGTGAAGAGGAATAGGAATAAAAAGGCGGTGTATTGGATAATCTTAGTGCTGAGAGCACGGTGATGTCTAAAGCAAGGATAGGGAGGGAGACAAGTGGCAAGGATGAAAGGAGAATGTTTGAAGGCGTCTCTGAATGATGAAGGTGAGGATGTCTGTTTTCTGGCCTTTTTTTTCTTCTCTTATTGGAGACAAGACAAGGAAGACCGGTTAGAATAGCTAGGAAATGCATAATAATTTAAAAAAAAAGAAAAAACTAGAAGCATACCGAAAACAGAGTGACTATGTAGTGCTTGGAGCGTGAAAACAAGAGACTGGTGGATGCAAGTGTACAATGATGAGCAGCAGGATGGTATTTCAGCCAATCTAGTGACGCCGCAGGGCACAGTGTGGGACAAAAAAAAGACCAATACGATTAACGAGCGGAAAAAGGTAATTACATAAACAAGGTACAGAGGAAAGATGTAGGAAACATAGATTGAAGTGGTGAGAAGTGAACAAATACAATGTGAAGGCGGCTTGGAGTGCAGGAAGGAATCTTCAGCATTGTGATGAAAACAAGTGTGATTGTCATCGAAGAACTAAAGGTTGTGGAGAGAAAGTGAAGGGAAGGAACTAATGAATGATGACGTGGAAGAAGTTGGGGAAGCAGGCACACATAATCATTATCATACACACAGAAAGAACGACAGACAGACGCATGCTTACACAAAAGGGAACGAGGATGCGAGTAAAAAGAAAGAAAATAAGTTAAAAGTTAAAGCCCGTGAGGCAAGAGAATGGCTGATGAGAGTGCAGGAGAAACGATAACTAAATGTTCAGTGAAATAAGAAGCTATTTGAAAGATTTCATAAATCTAAGAGGGAAAGAGAACGTGGACAGAGGGTAGTGTGAGGTTTAGAATTGGAGAGGTTTACGGACCACTGTGTAGTGGAAGAGAGATTAGGAGGTATAATGTGAATGAGAAGCGACAGTAAAAGATGGTAAGAGGATAGAGTGAGGAAGAGGTAGTGTGAGGTGGAGAAGGTAGTAGAAATATATATATATATAATAAATATATATATATAAGATATATATATATATATAATATAATATATATATATTATATATATAAATATATAATTATATAATATATATAAATATAAAATATATATTATTTATAATATATTATAAAT
>JAPQNM010000026.1:3175176-3182676 GCA_029783475.1 Metacarcinus magister
TAATGATGCTGATTTTATAATTGTTGGTGGTGATTTTGATACAGATCTTCGTCGTGGTACGCAACAGACACGTGCCTTTGTAGATCTTATGATTGAATATACGTTTTATTGTTGTGATAATGATCGGGTGTTATTGCCGATATACGCGTAAAGTTATCACAAGGCGCGGAAGGTGAGGCGGTGGCCAAGTGGCTAGCGGTCGGGCATACCAGCTCAGGGTCCTGAGTTCGAGTCCCGGTACTCGCTGGTCACTTTTCTTTGGTAATACCGCCGAATGGCCAAAGATCACACCCATGCTGCCATAATACTATCCTCGACGGGACTACAAAGCTATATGCTCGAGGAGCTTCGACGGGCAGCATGGGCCTCTCAATAACAAACGAAGCATCACTTAAAAAATCTAACCCGCGCTACTAACGGGCGGAGGCTGACCATCTAAGGCCTCCATTAAGCCTACCGGCGCCATGGGTTAAGGATGAAAAAAAAGATGGTCATGCGCCAAGAAGACCTGATAAAATTTGTAAAATTGGCTGAGAGTTTGCAGACTGGTGTCTCTGGTAGAGAGTTTTGCAGGACTGTAAGGAAGGTAAGGGATGAAGAAGAAAAATATACCATAGAATGTTGATGAAATTAAGTCTTCAAATGATATAGCAAGCATGTTTAGATGTGAATTCAAAGGCCTTTACAATAGTACATCGCGATGCTATAATGAGTCAACAGAATAGTACTTAATGTACTGATATGTTGTTAATTACACCAGATGAGATGCGCCAGGCACTGCAAAGAATTAAACCAGGTAAGGGTGAAGGAGAAGGCGACTTGACGTCTGAACACTTGAGACACGCTGGTGATGTTTGGTGTGGCCAGTTGTGTGTACTCTTTTCGTCTATGCTGAGGCACGGCTTCTCTCCTCATGGTATGTTGGTGGGGACCATGGTGCCCCTTCCAAAGGGTTACTAGGCTAATGTTAAAACAGTGAGAACCTTTGGGCGATTACTCATAGCAGCTTGATCAGCAAAGTATTAGATCATATTATACTGAGAAGAGAAAGCGATGAATTATTGCCTAATGAGCTGTAATTTGGATTTAAAGAAGGAACATCATCTACCATGTGCACATATGTGTCATATTATGTTAACAATGGTACTACAGTGTATGTAATTACTTTAGACGCAAGCAAGGCCTTCGACAGGGTTAACTATTGTATACTTTTTGACATTTTACTGAAACGTTATGTGTGTTCACTGGTATGTAGACTGTAGCTTAACATGTATATTAATAAAAAAAAAGTTACGAGCAAAATGGAATGATAATATTGAAATCGAAATAATGATAATGTAAATCTCTACATCTGTAATTCAATAGTCTCCAAATGTATCCTCTCTATATCTCTGCCTTGTTGCTAGTCTTAGAAATCACGCGTTTCTGCCAGCCAGTGTCCAGTCATTAGAAAAAACACCTGCACCTCACCACACGACTACCTGGGATTAGCATCTTGAGGTCACTCTAGCAATATTCAGGTCAATTAAGATCATCCTCTCTGTCCCAGACATCAAACAGTTCACAGCTACCTCTCAAGGACATCTCCTTTTTTCTCTGTAACATATCATATACCGTGTGTGTCCACCGCTGGTTTTAACTTAATGAAAGCTATCATCTATGTACATCAACTCTACCAGTGACTAAAGCGTTTCCTGAACACCAAACCTTAGTATACTTCACACAGTAGATACCAAGACGCCTCCTTGCTTCTGCTCATATCAACACATCAAAGGTTCAAGCAACGCTACCCAATCTTCATCAACCTTCAACTAATACAATGATATTTATAATAATAATGATAATGATGATATTAGTAATAACAATAATAATAATGATAATAATAATGATGATAATAATAATAATAATAATAATAATAATAATAGATAATAATAATAATAATAATAATAATTGTAATACTATTAATAATAATAATGATAATAGTAATAATAATGATGATGATCATAATAATCATAATAATGATGATAATAACAATGATAATAATGATATTAATAATAATAATAATAATAACAATACTAATAACAATAGCAATAATAATATTGATGACAATAACAATAATAAAAATTATGATTATAACAATAACAATATCATTAATGATAATATTGATCATAATAATAATAATAATAATAATAATAATAATAATAATAATAATGATAAAAAAAAAAAAATAATAATAATAATAAAATAATAATGATAACAATAGTTATAATAATCATAATAATAATGATAATAATAATAATAATAATAATAATAATAATAATAATAATGATAATGATAATCGTAATGATAATAATAATAATAATTATAATGATAATAATAATAATAATAATAATAATAATAATAATAATAATAATACTTATTATTATTATAATAATTATCATACTAATAATAATAATAATAATAATAATAATAATAATAATGATAAGAATAATTATGATAATAATAAAAATTATGATAAAAGTAATACCAATAATGATAATAATAATAGTAACAATAACTAATGATTTTGTTTTATATATGAGGTAATGTATCATGACTGTGCTCGAGGTATGTGTGATTTATGGTACAGTTCACAATGCATTCTGAGGAACATATTTCATTATTGATTTAGGCTCAAGTAAATAGTAGTTTATAGAAAAAGAACTATAAAATATTACATTTATATATTCACATTATAAATTATTTAAAGTGTATTCCATGCACAGCAAAGTATTTCCATCATACCACAATTTTGTTTTCTTTGTATCATAACAAACTGTGTTATATTGCAGTATATTATTATGGTTTCAAAATACAATAGATTGAGTGTTTTACTGATATGTAACACTGGGTTCGAAATCTCGAAAAAAATTTATCAGTTTCTGTTTATTTTTTTGTAAGACGATGTAGGAAATAATTACAAAATATATATTAAACCTCTCTAAGATATTTATTCTCAGAACTGAAAAAAAAAGCTGATACCATGGCTCAACGTGTTGCTCTTCGCCGGAGTGCGCCCCTGTATCTCTCCCCAGGCACACACACACACACACACACACACACACACACACACACACACACACACACACACACACACACACACACACACACACACACACACACACACACACACACACACACACACGCACGCACACACACACACACACACACACACACACACACACACACACACACACACACACACACACACACACACACACACACACATTAAAAAAAACAAGGTAATTCCAATATATCAAAAAGTTAAGTTTCCCATAAAGGAATATCGAGAAGTAAAATGCAATAAAAAAAAATAGTTGAAGTACGTACTATACACCGACGAAGTTTAGCATTTTTATGGCAGTAAATGACTTGTGCCAAAAAAAATGTCATTTTTTTGAGATACATGAAATTTATGGCAACAAATGCCAAATTTGGCACGTTCTGGCAACCCTGGGGCTGCCGACGTGTTAAAACACGCATTGAATTCATGGAATAATGTGCGCATTGAACACTGTAGCCTTTAGCAAAATTTGCGAACGTGGGCCTGCAAACTAGCCAAGGGGCGCCCGCGCTGCATTTCGCCCGAACGCGGGCTTTCGCCTGCGTCCGGGCGACCTCCGCGCTGTGTGAAAGGTTACATTGAAACCATAATTAATTAGCAAAAGCGGGCCTGCCCTTATATGCTGTCGCGTGCATCGCCCGTGCCGTGTGAAAGGGGCCTTACTTGCGGAGGCGGGCGATCGCCCGCGCTGTGTGAAAGGGGCCTAACTAAAAAAGGTTTTCTTGCAAGATATATTTGCTTCCTTCCTGAAATTACCATTGTAGTTTATTTGAATGCCAAGTACTGGTATGAATCAACTATTTCTAAGATTTAATTTCCAAAATAGATCGGTGATCTATTCCTGATGTTCCCTCGTGAGAAAACAACTAGTATAGCTTTTTCAATGTCAGCCGTAAAGTTCCATGAATAGAAAGGAAAAAAAACCTAACTATTAACAATATTCAATGCACTCTGGAATTCCAATGGCAATTCTTTTATAACAACTGTATCATGAGCACATAATGAAACATACAATCTAAGGTAGATACAAGTTGGTGTCACTTTGTTGGTTGGTGTCAAGTTTGGTATCAGCTGTGAGTGACTTTAATCCTTACAGTGCCTGCTAATGTAATAATCAAAATAATTTCAGTAGACTGTAAATAATAGCGTTGATAAGTTAAAATTTTGACGAACACTGATATTATAGGAGGAATATTTTGAGATGCATCCATCCCTCAAAATACAAGATATAGTATTATTGTATAAGTTGAATATTACATTAATGATATTACTATTTATGTAATAAGCAAATAGTTTCTTCCATAGTAAATCTGTCAACAAATATAAAGTGTTTTTTTCTTTAGTTAATCAAAGCACAATAAATGGTTGGTTTTTTTCCTAGATAGTTATCAATTCAGTTATTACAGGAATGAATAGCATGCAACACAACACAACATGACCAATGGGAGAGAAACCTTGTCTGAACCCAGCCTACTCACCTCCAATAGTGGGTGTGGTAGTCAATCTTTAATTAATAATGGCAGTAGTATTAGTAAATCAAACATTACTGGTCAATGAATATCAGATATGCATTTGTCTGAGTATTATGCTAAGATTCTTAATATAAAGGAAACATTCCTGTATTACTACTGTATAATTCATTACACATCTACATTTTAATTTGTTATAGCATGTAGAAACACCTAAACCTTCATTTTTCCTCCAACAACTTGACTTACTATCGTAAATACAAGATAATAATTAAACACGAAAACTAGCGGGGCTACGTGCCTAAAGGAACATCCAGTGACGTCACAGCGGTAGGGTTTGTTGTGTGATAATAATAATAATAATAATAATGATAATAATAATGATAATAATAATGATAACAATAATAATAATAATAACAGTAATACCAATAACAACAACTGTAATAATAGTGTAAAAACAAAATAGTACAAGTTGTCGGGGCTACGTGCGTCGAGGAGCCTCCAGTGTTGTCATGGCGGCAGTGTGAGTGTGGAGTGCGTGTATTAGTGTAACATTTTCTTCTATACCCGCGGCGTGTGTGGTCCTGCAGGCGTGGCGGCGGGCGTGGCAGACACTGGATGGCTGAAGCATGTTTGTAGGAGGTGAAGGCACGTGTAGGTGAGCCATAACGGGCTATATAAGACATTATAAGTCTTTATCAACCCCCTTCGCCCCCCTCTGTTCTTCACCCCTGCCTTACTCACTGCTTCACTCCCTTGCTTCACCCACTGCTTCATCCAATGCTCCACCCACTGCTTCACTCTCCTTCCTCCCTACTGCCCTCCCCCTTGCCTCATCTCCTACCTCCCCCCTCCTTCACCCCTGCCTCGATACGCTGCCTCACCCCCTACCAGCCTCACCAGCACCTGCCTGACACCCCCCCCCCTTTCTACATCAGCCTGGCTCGTCAGTTAAGGTAAGTCTGATTGATTAATGGTGATTATATTTGTTTTATTTTATGTTTTATGTCTCAGTGATAAGGCATTTTTGGGGGTGTCCCTGCCTCCCCCGAACGGTCATAATGGACTCGCCCGCTTGGTCATCTGTGAGGGTGCCAAGTTTTCGTTTATATATCATTTTATAAGGATTTACTTGCTTGTTTTCTTGATTAATTATAAGATTGTCGTAACTACAGAAAAGTTTGTTTGATTATTTAACTAGGCAGTGCTTTTTTTTGTATATTAGTGGTGGTGGTGGCAGTGTGAGTGTAAGTTGTGATAGCCTTGGTGATGGTGGTGGTGGTGGTGGGGAAGGGCCTAATCTAGCATAACCTAACCAGGCACAACCATAACGTCAGTCTACCATATAAATAAGACTTCTTGCGAAAGTGTGACTGAACGAAAACTTATGTATCCGTGTTTTGTGTCCTGTTTCATATAGCTAACCGTGTTTCCAGCCAAGTTTGTAAGGTGGGTTGAAAGGCGGATTCTGTGTGGATGGTTTCATTGTGAAGTATTTGATAAGGTTTCTTTATTAAGGTTTCAGTTAGAAAACAAGTCTTAGAGGTGTGGAGTTGAACTAGTGTATCTTTGCTTCACCAAAGATTCACACGTGAGAACATTAGTTGCAAAGTCTAAAATCTTTCTTGTCCCGCGTGACTACTGTTCCTTAGCAGTGTTTTGTAACGAGGCAGCTATTCCATATCTTGTTCAGCATCATAATGTCTCGTGATGCTGCCTGAAGTCGAGTTTAAAGTAATGCTGCGTTATTGTGATTGTTTACACATACACACATGTTCTATATCGTGATGACTTATATATAAGAACTTTGGTATTTTTTGAATATTTGTTTGTATTTATTGGCTTCCTAAACTAAAGTTCTACTTGATTACTGGTAATGAGGTTACAAGCTAGAATCATTCTTATGACAACTTAATAATGACACAACTGTAACCTTGCTGTAGCCTTGATTATATCAGGCGTGTAATGATTGATCGAGTTGTTTTAGTCATCGCAATAGCTTGGTCATACAACGCCAATTATAAATAACTATCTACGGGGTTAAAAATATAAATGTTATTAAAAGTGAAAAAATAAACCTAAAAAGGAAACCGATGAAATAATTAAGATATAATTATAGTTAAAAAGGAGGAACCTACTTATGTTGTAGCCTAGGATTTCTAAGGCATGGGATTCTAAACAAAATACCGAACCGTGCTTGGTTTAGCGGTAACTGTAAAGGAAGACTTGATAGGCTGTACATGGAACACTTTTAGTTATGAGAACACGTCCTACGAGTCACCTTCACCTTTCCTTGTAGCTTCTAATGCATCTTGGAGTGAGAGTTTATACCGTAAAGTTGTGTTTGTACTAACAGGTGGCATTTGGCGTGTCACAATTATTACAGCATCATTACGTAGTGTTATTTTGTTTTAATCTCTCAGAATCTGTCTGGCTGCCACGCCGCCGGTCAGGTAGGCTATGCAGATTGGCAGAGTCGTCATGGCACTGTGTTAGTCTGCCTTCCTCATGTGCAAGTCGAAGCTATGTGAAATGTATACATGTGATCAAGGAGGCGTATGTTGTATTCTGGTTACACTGGATGCCTGAAATAATGCATCACACCCTGTTCCTGATAAGGTTAACTGCCAGCTGTCCTTGGTTAATGTCTCTTCTTTTTGTACTTCTTTGTAACAGTCAATAGTTCTAGCATCTTAGAGTTATGCAGTGTGTTGGAAAATTCAGGTGTGGTAATGGGAGATAGTGACAGCTGTGGTAGTGGCGGCGGTGATAGTATTAGAATAGTGAGTAAAAGATTCCATTCAGTGACCTTGAATCCTGACAGATATTAATCTTTACGGTATTAGATCTTATATTATCGTTTTCATAACAGTTCAGGGAATAAAATGATAAAATAATCATAAATGTTCATCATTCAACATGACGTTT
>JAPQNM010000026.1:3185176-3190176 GCA_029783475.1 Metacarcinus magister
GTGGTGGTTATGTAGGTGGTGGTGATAGTTGTGGTGGTGGTTATGTAGGTGGTGGTGGTAGTTGTGGTGGTGGTTATGTAGGTGGTGGTGATAGTTGTGGTGGTGGTTATGTAGGTGGTGGTGATAGTTGTGGTGGTGGTTATGTAGGTGGTGGTGGTAGTTGTGGTGGTGGTTATGTAGTTGGTGGTGGTAGTTGTGGTGGTGGTTATGTAGGTGGTGGTGATAGTTGTGGTGGTGGTTATGTAGTTGGTGGTGGTAGTTGTGGTGGTGGTTATGTAGGTGGTGGTGGGTGTTGAAGTCGAGCGCTGCGGTATGTCCACGCGTCAAGGAACATGTTCTGAACGTGTCCTTGCCATGTCGCCATGCACGGTTGAGGCCGCGAGGTGCCTGTAAAGATGCAGCACCGGGCAAGGAACACACCACGACCCCTGTCACGGCGGCGCCATTTTGTACTTATGAATGTTTGCATTATTTTCTTTGACCGGAGGCGTTGAGGAATGTGTCCTGTGTTGTGTTGACGTCAGCGGTGTGTGACATCACCTGTAACACCGCCAGTATCGGTCTGTTGGCTATCTATTAGTGTAGATACACTTTATATTTTACTGAGATGTATAGCACTGTCAGCAGGAAGTCTGACTGGTCGTGTATGGTGAAGGAGGATCAATGTGAAATCACTGCACGATTTAGTGTAACGCAGCGCTGGTGGTCGTAGGAGTGCCGCTGAAGGAGCTCCCTGGGGCGTTAGGTAAAGGCACCTTCTGACATCCCAGCGTGCACCTAATGGATTAGTGAGCAGTGGTAGTGCTAAACCAGCGTTCAGCCGGCGGTGCTACATGCCACACAGCGCGTCAGCTGAGCCATCAGTGCATGGCCCTCCAAGCTGCAAGGTGTGCGGACATGCGGGGCTCCAGGGGTGTGACGCGACGAAGGGATCTTTTGGACGTGCAAGGAGGAGTAGGAGGAAGGAGGCGGGTGTGTTGAGGCATTAAGACACCTTGACGTTTGTTCACACACTTTCCTTGGACGACACACGTCCAGGGAGGATAAACTTATTTCTGTGAAACACGCAACAAACAATTGTGTGTACATGTGATGAAGGATAACGTAGTGACATGTAATGGAGCACCGCGCTACACTATGGGCTGCTGGAGTCTAGTTCAATGCACCGGTCAGGCCGGGACGCGACTCAGCATGCTGTGACTCATCTGTTTGAAGCATCATTCACTAAAGTTGGCAAGAAATTCAGAACCAATCACTGCGGCTCTAAGATGTATTACAAGAATCAGTTACGGGGGTTCTTTCCCTGTGATGTGATGACGACATGGTTCCGTTGCTGGTATCATTGTGGTGTGAGTTTATTGTCAACAATTTACAGTATTACTAATATGCCAATAAGTGCCATTAATTACTCATTAAAACGAACATTCATATAGGTCATCTGATACAGTGTACAGTGTTCATGAAAGAGAGAGAGAGAGAGAGAGAGAGAGAGAGAGAGAGAGAGAGAGAGAGAGAGAGAGAGAGAGAGAGAGAGAGAGAGAGAGAGAGAGAGAAAGAGAAAGAGAGAGAGAGAGAGCAGCCACATAATGTTTCTGAAAATGTTATTATATGAAAGGGTGATATAAAGGAGGTGATATTGATGTAAGCAGTTTGTAAATTATAATGTGATTTCTTCACTATTTACTGTATTTGATGCTAGTGCGCACACACACACACACACACACACACACACACACACACACACACACACACACACACACACACACACACACACACACACACACAACAATAAAAACTAAAAAGTACAATAGATAAAGTAAGTAGATAAGTTGATAAGAAAATAAATAAATGAAAATGTAAAAAAAAAAATGTAAATGTAAAATGTAAAATCAATCAAGAATAAAGAAATGCAGTAGAACATAGAATCAAATATAATGATCTAGATTCTTGATGTTTACTATCTGCGATTCTTAAAAATGAATAATGATGAAAGGATGTAATATATTCAAGGGGACAAAAGTGTATAAAAATATTGTCCAGATATATATATAAAACAAAAAAAATTATCAGCTACATCGATATCTCCTTAAAAATATCCTATACCATAAAAATATTTGTGGTAATAATGACGTCAAGGTTGCGGCGCTGTGTACTTGGAAGCTGTGTGCTGTGTTAGGAAGGTTTGAACAGCATCTTTATCGTTCAATGTTTCTTGTGTGCTTGATGGGTAATCACTTGTTCGTGGATGCTGCCTGAAACTTTCTGAGACTAAGAGGATCACCATCGGTTTCTTTGTGTGGAATGAACGGAAGAGACTAAAGGTTCTCTGGGACTAACATGGTTCTCTGGGGAGGGGTTGGCCAAGCTGTGGTGAGATGTGTAGTGTGTGCCAGGCCTACCACTGTACAGGTCATGGTGGTGGTGCCTGTATGATGCTTGTAGTCCATGCAGGCTATGGTGGTGTAGGGTAGGCTTGTGCACTTACTCCTGAGGCTGGTTGGCTTTGTCTGGGAAAGTAATACTGGAAGGAACGCTACATGTACCTCGTATTTTTGTTACTCATTGTGTCGTAGCCTCCAGTTGATAACGAAGTACAAAAATATGAAAACAAGAAATGATGGAGAAGGAATAAGAGATCAAGAGAGAGAGAGAGAACAAAATATGAAGAGGATTACAGGAACACAAACAACGTTGTATATGGCGACGAAAAATGTGTTGTGGAAAGTGTTCATTTATTTGGTGTTGACGATGTTCCTCTGATATATGGAACATAGAGGAATACAAAAGAAGAACAAACATCAATACGCAATCGTTTGTTATGTGTAATTTTCAGAATCCTTGAGTAGTTTAGGTTTAGAAGCAAAGAAAATAACAGCTGACGGTATCTATGCATTTGCAGAACCTTGTGGAACACTGTCATGTTTCACCAGATGATGTGTGTATCTTATGTCAACACGGAGTTGTTTATTTAGGTGTAGCGAGTGGCTGTGTGGGATCTTGAAGACTTCCTGGATGCTGCTAGAACTAAGTACTGGTCTGATGCAATGATTGGCCTTGTGTTCCACTCTGACGATGTTATGTAGTGTTGGAACTGTGTTTGGCTTCTAAAGTTCCATCCTTTTAATTCAGCAGAAAGTGATGCATGGCTGTTAAGCTGTTCCATGGCTTTTTAACGCCTGCTTAGACCGGGTTATTGGTAAATTTGTGATCATGAGTTGTTACAAAGAATCCCTTGTGAACATTAAGGTCTGGAGTGTGACTGTGATGATGTAAATTTTGTGTGAAGTCATTGTAAGTTGTATTTGTCTCTAAGTTTTACAAGATGGAACGATGTATAAAGACTTGATTGAATACGAAGGGCCAGCCAGGTGATGAGGGTTGCTGGGTGACAAAACCAGTATTAGGAGAACTTCACATTCCTTGCTAATATATTTTTCAGTAGTGAAAATGCCTTTAGTAACAAGTGTCTGCAGGTAAGCTGTAAGCATCACTGAGTCATCATTATTATCATCGTTATCAGACTCTTTGATTCCACTGTTCATTCTATTTAGTGTTTTCCCGTATTTCCTTTTCACTGGAATAAGTGTGTCAAGTTAACAAATGGTTCGCGAGACAGTTAACTTCTCTTGTGAGTTTGATCTCCAGCGTCACGCCTGGAGGCCGATCCTGCCTGTCAGACTGTACTCCAGGACAACTCTGAGTGGAGGAGAGTTAGGGGGCGCCGCTAAAATCACAGGTTGAACAGGGTGATCGATCCTGCCGAGAAGGGCTCAAAAGGAGAGTCTGGAGCTAAACATCACCCTCTCCCTTTCCCTCCCCTCCCCTCCCCCCTCGCCCCGCCCGGCTCTGCACCGCCTTCTGATCCTCATTAATGATGATGATGCCGTGTAGACAAGACGGAACTAGACGATGCCATCAGAAATGTGCTTGTCCGTCTCCTTCTTAACACTCGCCACACTGTTTTGATGTCCACTTGTCTGTCAGTGTGTCTTGTGTTTGTCCGTCTGTACGTCTGTTTGCATATCTGTCTGTCTGTTTGTAGATATGCATGCATGTATATGTGTGTATGTATGTATGTATGAATGTATAAATGTATGTAAACATGTACATATGTGTATATGTATGTATGCATTATTTATGTGTAAATGTTTCCCTGGTGAGGCGGGACGCGGGTCAGATGAGCTACACATTGGCTTCTTATTTCAATATGATAATCATCATAAGTCCTTAAGTTTATGTATATGTTCATATATATATATATATATATATATATATATATATATATATATATATATATATATATATATATATATATATATATATATCGTACACTTTCCTCTCGGTCTTTATAACCTCCGATGATTATGTAATATTTGTTACTTATTTTTCAATATCCACTATTGAATTTGGAGTAGTTATGTTATAATTTCCTATGTGCTAAGGGCAAAAAAAGTTATTGAAATTAAGTAATTGGAGATTGATTTTTGAAAGCAATAAACAATGTTTGATTCTACGGTTCTTTCATCATTCTTGTTCTTTGATAAACATTTTTGAAGAGCTGAGTAATGACGTTGGTTCCACGCAGACGTAGACGTCTTCAGTACCTTTGCTTAGGACGTGATCACTTAAGACACGCCAGCTACTAAATAACAGACCTTCAAATCCAATGGTGGTGGTGTGGGCGTAGTAATGGTGGTGGTGACAGGCTGCAGTAGTACCTCCAAGACCAATGGTGGTGATGTGGGCGTGGTAATGGTGGTGGTGACAGGCTGCAGTAGTACCTTCAAGTCCAATGGTGGTGATGTGGGCGTGGTAATGGTGGTGGTGACAGGCTGCAGTAGTACCTTCAAGTCCAATGGTGGTGATGTGGGCGTGGTAATGGTGGTGGTGACAGGCTGCAGTAGTACCTTCAAGTCCAATGGTGGTGATGTGGGCGTGGTAATGGTGGTGGTGACAGGCTGCAGTGGTACCTTCAAGTCCAATGGTGGTGGTGTGGGCGT
>JAPQNM010000026.1:3205176-3210176 GCA_029783475.1 Metacarcinus magister
GAATAAGAATGAACGTGATTAGAATGCTCTGTGATATGCATGTTCTGTGCCGCCCTCGGGTGGATGCAAAACGGTGCCATTGGCAAGAGAAGAAGAGTAAATAAACATAGTAATAGTTGTACAGGATTGCATGATGACATGATGCTTTTGTTGCAATTGTTATCATAGTAAAACTCAACACAGATAGTATGTTAATCAAAGAGACAGGACAAGACTGGCACAGCAGTAATATTGCCTTTTAATAATAGACGTGCACGAATGGTAAAAAAAAAGGACTTGAACTACTTAAACTATACAATGAGACCATTAATGTTGCTTTAATACTATCACGGATTTTAAATGTTTTTTTTAACATTTTTTTTGACTACCAATTAATATTATGCTTCTATAGAGTTGTGGGGAAGAAAAATCATAGAGTATGATACCCCGAATATATTTACACACACAATAATAGCAAACAGTAGGCTAAAAGCCAAAATAAATCACCAACGACGAACTGCTCGTAAACAATTACCAGAGCAGGGGTATGGCACCCAAATAACTCCCTGTACAGCTGTTTGAAGGGTGAGATGTGTGGCAGCAACACTCGGCAACGTAGATTGCACCTCAGACAGCAGGGAGGGTCGAATGGTGTAGGTACAATTGAAGGGCACACTGGAAGGGAGCCCAAGTCTCCAGAGATGCCTTTGGAATGTTGAGAACCAGCAGCAGGTGGTGAGGTGTTGTTAGGTGAGAGAGCTGAGGCGTTCTGTCTTTCTCCAGTCCGGTGGCGTGGATCTTGCCTCGGTTTGACTACCCCCCCTACCCCTGGACAAGGGGGTGGGATAGTGGCGGGGAAGCCGGTGAACAAGCAGTTGGAGAGGTGAACCAGCGCCGGCAGACTAGAGTGGTAGTTCAACCACTAATTAGGGGGTGACGAGGCAGGTGCAGTTCCTCACACATGCCTCCACTAAAACATCTGCTGCACAGCTGATGTCGAAGAACTGCAGCTGACCAGGAGACATAAAAAAACTTATAATAGGCTTGAGTGCAGGAAACTTGTAAAAGACTGGAGTGCAGGAAACAAATAAAGAAGAGCTATTGCCGGCTGAGAAGGTCGGCTCCAATGTTGTCTGTCCCGGCAACATGAACAACCCTAAATTTATAGGGTTGAAGACCTAAAGCCCATCGTAGTACCCTATCATTTTTACCTTTAAATTTCTGAAGGTATATTAGAGGCTTGTGGTCTACTTCAAGGATAAATTCCTTACCTCGAAGATAAAAGTCAAACCTATGAATGCCGAACACGATGGCCAGGCATTCCCTCTCGATGGTAGAGTATCGTCGTTCCCGATCAAGTAGTTTCCGGCGGGCGTAAGAGATGGAGTGTGGACGATCATCATAGTACTGAAGGAGTACAGCACCTAATCCATAGTTTGAAGCATCGGTACGTAGGATGAAGGTTTGGCTGGGGTCCGGAAAACGAAGAATAGGTCCAGAAGTCAAGGCTTGCTTCAGCAGCTTGAACCGTTCATGCTGATCTTCAGTCCACTGGAGGGGATCCCGTACCGGCTTCTTCAACAAGTCAGAGAGGGGGCCGGTAAGCTCAGAGGCCTGAGGAATGAAAGCTTTGTAAAATGATATCAAAACCTTGAAACTCCGGAGTAACTTCTTGGTGGTAGGAGGAGTCATGGAGGTGATGGCAGTCAACTTGCCAACTTGTGGTTGAAGATGGTCACGTGACAAAACAAATCCCAGATAGTTGATGGACTATGCTCCAAACCGGCACTTTTTAAGTTTGACAGTCAGACCGTTCTGTTGAAGTCTATCTAAAACAGACTTGAGGGCAGAGATGTGAGTGGGCCAATCAGATGAATACACACAAATATTATCAAAATAAAATGAAACATTGGCCAAGCCAGCAAGCACAATCCTCATTAAGCGAATATAAGTGGAACAGGCCGTAACAAGACCAAAAGACATCCGAGTAAATTCCATCAGGCCCTTGTGAGTTAGAAACGCAGTGAAGCGTCGGGCTTTGGCAGAAAGTGGAACCTGATAATATGCCTTACTCAAATCTAGCTCTGAGAAGAACTCGGCACTAACGAACTTATGCAGCTCAGTCTCAATACTGCAGGAGACAAGGGACCTACCAAGTCAATGGCAACTCTGGAGAAGGGTTCAGTTACGACAGGTAACGGTTGAAGAGGTACTGGACGTACCCTTCCCTTAGCTGACATACGTTGACACTTGTCGCAGGAACGGCAGTAATCCCGGATGTCTGCACACATTCCAGGCCAATAAAAGTCTTGCAATACCTTCATCTGGGTCTTCCGGTGGGAGAAATGTCCAGTCAAAGGACCTTCGTGAGCAACACGTAGGATGACGGGACGGCAATCGCTGGGAACAACCAAGGATAAACCACTTACTTTTTGGGGGTGATCCGAGGAGAGACATTTTCGGTACACGAGGCCGTCTTCATGTATGAATTGGTATGTGGCACCATCCCGGGCCTTCTCAACTTCTGGAGTGGTAGTCTTTGATTGTAAACCCGTCAAGGAAGGACAGGATTCCTGAAGTTGACGAAACTCATCATGGGTTACAGTCAAAGGATGGAGCTTAGGCAGAACTAGAGGGTGGACCCGTTTAGATCGACCGGCTCTGGTCTCCACAGCACACACTTGAGTAGTGGAGGACTCAACTGGTGGTAGATGCGGACATCCAGAAGGGAGGTTGTCCTTGTCTTGAGAGGAGAGGGAGGTTCCGGGCGAAGGCGAGTCATCAAGAGGCGACAGTGGATCTTGTAGGGAAGAAACGTCGGTGGTGGCTTGGTCATGGTCACTATGGAGAAGATCGTTGTCATTAGTGAGTAGAGAATCAAGACTATCAGGATCTTGTACCCCGGGAATATTCCCAACTAGAGCACTAACAAATTTAATTGGGGCCCTTACAGCATCTGTCCAACCAGTGTAAAATGGGCACCGTAAGTAACACTTAACGACAGGAAATTCGTCGATGCGTCCCAAATAGTCAGCAACTTGTACTTTGGGACAGAGTGATGGGTCAATGTCTGGCAAGGCTTCCTCAGAAATTACAACTCCAGAGCATCCAGTATTTCTAATTATAGAGGAAGACCATGACCCATTAATAGTCCCCGTAACTGAGAAGTTAGGCACTTTATGGTCTTTAAACAAAATCCAACCTTATAGGGGGGCGTGGTAGTAGTTACATCCTTGAATGCTCGAGGATTCCTGGGACAGCGTGGTCGTATATGTCCTGCTTCCCCACAATTGTGACAAGTCACGGTTGAGGGAGTCTGACTCCCAGGAGAAGGTAGAGACTAGAGTGGAGTAGCAAGTCGAGGGGAGATTTTCTTAGCGTTGTTGTAGGAAGAGACCTTAGGATAGGCGTTGTGGGCGGATGCCCAGTCATCCGCTAGTTGTATTGCTTCCTTCAGCTTGGTAGGCCTTCTTTCCTTGATGAATAGGCGTATTTCTGGTGATAAGGAGGACAGAAATTGGTCAAAGATAATAAACTTCCTTAAATCAGCATAAACATTGGCTATAGAGGAAGACAACCGAAGAATCAAACATCCTCGATAACTGGGTAACGAACTGATGGTAGTTCTGTCCTACTCTAATCTTGTTTGACCTGAAATCCACCCGGTAGCATCTGGAGTTTTACTGAAGCCTGTTAACAAGGCTTGCTTCAGTAACTCGTAATCCTCAGTGGTGGATGACGGAAGGGACGTGTAGAGTTCGGCAGCTTTACCAGTAAGGAGGCAACCCAGACGAACGGCAAAGGTATCTCTGGGTAAAACCAGCATCTCGGCCATACGCTCAAACCTAGTTAAATAGGTGGCAATGCCCTCTTCATCCTTGTATGGTGGTAGACTAGGTCTGGAAACAGGATCATGTGATGGTAGGACTGAGGACTTACCTTTAGCTGCAATTTCTGCCAGCTTGATCTCTTTCTCTCTCTCAGCTTGTCTTTCTTCTCTTTCTCTCTCAGCTTGTGCTTTTCTTTCTTCTCTCTCAGCTTGTGCGTCTTCTCTTTCAGATTGTACTTCTTCTCTTTCCTTCGTAGCTTGTCTTTCTTCTCTCTCCTTCTCTCTCTTAGCTTGTCTTTCTTCCCTTTCGTGTTTCTGTTGTTCTACGATCCACTGGCCAATTTCCTTGCCCTGCAGACCGAGGGTTTCACCCTGCTCATTCAGTTCTTGAAAGGAAGACATGGAGAAGACCAAACAGAGAACACAATACAAAAACAAAAATTGGACAACACCTCACGTGCAAAATCTGGCAAAAGCAAGAGTTTGACGGCAATCAAAACACTCTCATAACATTACTCCCGGGCCTCAGGCAGCAACGGCGCGCAGCAGCGACTTACAGATTACAACCCACAATCTGTAAAAAGATAATAAATAATTGGTAGTTCTTATCCTGGCGAGGTCGCCAATATGTCAGGGCCGAGGTGACTACCAATTAATAGTATGCTTCTATAGAGTTTTGGGGAAGAAAAATCATGGAATATGATACCCCGAATATATTTACGCACACAATAATAGCAAACAGTAGGCTAAAAGCCAAAATAAATCACCAACGACGAACTGCTCGTAAACAATTACCAGAGCAGGGGTATGGCACCCAAATAACTCCCTGAACAGCTGTCTGGAGGGTGAGATGAGTGGCAGCAACACTCGGCAACGTAGATTGCACCTCAGACAGCAGGGAGGGTCGAATGGTGTAGGTACAATTGAAGGGCACACTGGAAGGGAGCCCAAGTCTCCAGAAATGCCTTCGGAATGTTGAGAACCAGCAGCAGGTGGTGAGGTGTTGTTAGGTGAGAGAGCTGAGGCGTTCTGTCTTTCTCCACTCCGGTGGCGTGGATCTTGCCTCGGTTAGACTACCCCCCTACCCCTGGACAAGGGGGTGGGGTAGTGGCGGGTGAACAAGCAGTTGGAGAGATGAACCAGCGCCGGCAGACTAGAGTGGTAGTTCAACCACTAATTAGGGGGAGACGAG
>JAPQNM010000026.1:3215176-3222676 GCA_029783475.1 Metacarcinus magister
ATTCTGTCCATTTTCCTAATGCAAGAGTTAACCAGTATCTTCACTCTTTCATCCCTTACACTGGTAAACTCTGGAACTCTCTTCCTTTGTCTGTTTTTCCACCTGCCTATGACATAAACTCTTTCAAAAGAGGAGTGTCAAGACACCTCTAATGTTAACTGGATCTCCATCCCTTGCTTATATTCTCCTACTGTCCTCTTTACAGGGTCTGGCGACAAGCGGGATTTTTTTTTACTTATCTTTGTTTTCCCTTAGCCATTACCCTTTTAATGTAAAAAAAAATAATAAAATAAAAAAATAAAAAAAGTGCATGAGCGGGGGGTCAAATGGCAGATGGATTTTAATATTAACAAGTATAGTACACTTCACGTAGGTAGACACAACACAGGAAAAATATATACCGTATACGGAGTAGATATAGGTAAATCGAATCCAGAAAAAGACTTAGTAGTGTTGGTAAGTCAGGACCTGAGACCTAGAGAGCAGTGTATTAGTGCCGGGAACAGAGCTAACAGTGTACTGTGTTTTATCAGACAGCAGTGTATTAGTGCCGGGAACAGAGCTAACAGTGTACTATGTTTTATCAGACAGCAGTGTATTAGTGCCGGGAACAGAACTAACAGTGTACTGTGTTTTATCAGACAGCAGTGTATTAGTGCCGGGAACAGAGATAACAGTGTACTGTGTTTTATCAGACAGCATTTTATTAGTGCCGGGAACAGAGATAACAGTGTACTGTGTTTTATCACCAGGAGCTTAAGTAATAGATCAGCAGATGTAATAGTAAGACTTTACCTAGCGTTAGTTAGGCCTCATTTAGATTATGGTGTGCAGTTCTGGTCTCCGTACTATAGAATGGATATTGATAAGCTAGAAGCAGTACAAAGAAGGATGACTAAAATTATTCAGGGGATAAGTAACTTAACTTAAAAGTATAGATTAAAACACCTCAATCTACACTCTTTAGAAAGACGTAGTGTAAAGGGAGATCTAACAGAAGTGTTTAAATGGGTCAAGGGTTTCAACAAAGGGGACATAAATAAGGTTTTCATAGTCAAGAAGAAAGTAAAAACACGAACCAAGAACCACGAACAAGAAAGACAAGTTTAGAAACATGTATGTAATTTCAAGACAGCAGCATTTTATTTTGTCACAACATGATCATTGCAGTGGAGTAGAAAGTAGAGACATTGTTGGTGATATTACTGAATTTAGCGATGATTCAAATTAAAAATATTGTTTAACTGGATGAAACTAAATCAGAAGTTAAAAAAGATGAGGAAAAAAGGAAGTAAGAAAAATGTTCTTAAACATATTTTTGTCTTTTGTCATATTCACAAATCACAATATTTGTTTCAAATTGCTATTTCGAATTTCTTGCAATTTCTTGAACTTATTTCTATCGTATCATTTTTGTCCGGTAAACGCTATCTATGAATGTAATTTCTTTGATTTTTTTCTCTTACCTGATAATACATATATATTGCATAATCATTATCATGAAACCTTCTTATCGTTGTTCCTTCTAGTCTCTAAGCTTACAGTGGCTTACTCTCGTTGTTCCTTCATTAATAAAGGCACATATATCAGCGGCCTGGCGTCCTCTGCATGACACGTCACTTCAATTCACTCTGCCACGCACTCCTTTCACAGTCGTGCATGATTATCCCGCGGCGAGACAAGGCTTCTTGATCCCCTTCCCTGCCATCCTGCCTGGGTGTTCTACTTCATTCCCCTTCATGGACTACAGCAATGGTTGTAATGATTTATAACATTCCATCTCAGGAAAGGAAAGCAGTTCCGAAACCTTCTCCCAAAACTTTCCCAATCCGTATATTCCTTTTAGCTACCTAGCAAATAGGTAACTGAAATACAATAATGCTAAAGACAAAAGTTATATTTATAATTTTCTAAATATATAAATGCATGTAACAATTGGTATCTATCTGCTGATGAGATTAACAAATTGAATTAAGCAACGTTTATCCGTCCGCGTCATAAAGTAGTGCATTACACCTGTATGTAATAATGACACAGACGTCTCCCATTATTATATTACAGTGATATACGTTGATAATAATAATATTAATAACAACAGTATTAAAAATAATTGTAATAATGATAATAATAATAATAATAATAATAATAATAACGGTAATGGTAATAATATTAATAATAATAATTATGATGATAATAATAATAATAATGATAATAATAATAATAATAATAACAATAATAATAATGTCAATAAAAATAATAATAATAATAATAATAATAATAATAATAATAATAAAAGTAATAATATTAATCATCATCATCATCATCAGCCTCTCTGAATCCACTGCAAGACGAAGGCATCCCCCAACCTTATCCCCTCAACTCTGTCAGCTGCCTGTCTGTTCCAGGTTACTCCAGCAAAACTTTCTATCTTATCTTTCCATCTAGTACTTTGTCTTTTTTGTCTTCTTTTACCATCCCTGGGTGGCCATTCTGTTACTCTAACAGTCCATCTATTATCTCTTCGTCTCATAACATATCCTGCCTATGTCTCCTTTTTTCTTTCAATTATGCTCAAGATATCTTCAACTTTGGTGTGCTCCCTGATCCAAAGTGCTCAAAAGACAATGGAGAGAACAATGTTTGGAATTACATGGAGAGATAGAAAGAGAGCATCATAAAACTTCATGAATAACAATAATAGCAATAACATCATATTGTAAGTTTTCAAGTGAATCCACAAACTCATTTCAGTCTTTTCTTACAAATGACACTCATATTGGTCTATGCAATACTTATAGATATAATCAGCTTACTTTAAACTACTCACCAGAAAGAAAAAGAAAAAAAAATGATATCTGTAGTTTGATCTTTAAATCACTTTCAAGATAAATATGAAAAAAGTCAATGGTCAAACAGTTTTCGAGAAAATACAAAATCAATCTGAACGATGGATTTGTTGAAGAGTCTCGTTAAATGTGTATGTTAGTCCTAGCCAGTCCTTGTCATCTTCTGATTTCGCTTATGTGTGTCTACCTTATAACATTGAGAGTGACTGACTGATTGATTGACTGACTGACTGACTGTTTGATTGATTTGCTGGTTGATTGTCACTTCAAGGTGAGTAGAGTGTGTGTGTGTGTGTGTGTGTGTGTGTGTGTGTGTGTGTGTGTGTGTGTGTGTGTGTGTGTGTGTGTGTGTGTGTGTGTGTGTGTGTGTGAGGGTGGGTGGTGGGGGGAGGGGTGTGTGTGTGTGTGTGTGTGTGTGTGTGTGTGTGTGTGTGTGTGTATGTGTGTGTGTGTGTGTGTGTGTGTGTGTGTTTGTGTGTGTGTGTGTGTGTGTGTATGTGTGAAGATAAGTAATACAACCATAGCAGGAAGTCTTAAATTGCGTTGTTGTCATCGTCCGTGCATCGTCCTTTTGATATCACTCGTCTTCCAAACCAGACATAGTTGTTATGCTACATTAAGGCTGGAAAAGTGTTAAGTCCGCTACGAGGTCACAAGGCCGCCCTGGAAAATATATTTAAGATATATATTTTTGGAGTTTTTGTTAACCTGCAAAAGAGACCAAATAATGGTGTTGTCAGGCTTCGCTGTAATAGTCCTGCAGAGGCTTGATCGTGTCCATAAATTATGTACCTACATCTCTGCTCCTAAGTCCACCATATCACCAAATTTTACCGCATTGGAAGGTCCTGCAGTAGTGATGAGTACTTTAACTTAGCCAAGATGCAATAAAAAGCTTAGTATAAGATTACAATTTACCTGGAAATAAGCTTAACATATGAGTCTACGCGGCGGCATACACCATGTTAGGGTCGAGGAAGTATCCTTGACGCTTGGAGACTCGCATAACAACAGTGATGGAAGACATTAAATCGTTACCTGCCTAGTCCTCTTCGCCTCCAGCTTTCCTCGCGTTGTCATTTGTCTAGTACGAAGAATGGAAGGTCTTAATGATCCTCATGCACTCCATCTAAATGCCAGTTATCAATGATAGATTATTGATATACTTTATAAGGGATAAATGAGAAATGGCTTCCAGTCAGAGCAGTAAAATGTCTTTGAATGGTATAATGTGAGGTGTCTAAAGTGATGTATTCACCCTTGGCTGTAGTATTCACATGCATAACGACACCTAGCTGGCTGATTACAAGAAGACTGCTTTAAGTAAACACACACACACAGACACACACACACACACACACACACACACACACACACACACACACACACACACACACACACACACACACACACACACACACACACACACACATACCAGTGATCGATCATTCTTAGGCACTGGTAATCAGTCGACACTTCATGGCTTAAGACTTTTAAGGGTAGAAAATAGAATTATCTTCACCCCCACCACCCACACCATCACCACCACCACCATCACCACCATCACCACCACCACCATCACCACCACCACCCTCACCACCACCACCACCACCACCACCATTCATATCTCTTTAACTTGTCAAACTCACGTCCTTGCCTCGTCCTCACAGGTTTGGTCTTGTTCTCCGATCTCGGTCCGCTGGTGTGCTGCTGCTGTCCTCAGCCTCACTCATTACACCATCACCTGTCTGCGTCTGTCTTCCTTTAATGGCGGCCAGAATATCTTCAGCTTTAATTTGTGTTTCAATCTCTGTTGTGTCCTCCTGCCTCATGCCGAGCAGTGGGCAAACAAATGAAAAAATAAGTATTGTTAGCTCCCGAGACAGATGGTTTTGCTGAGCTGGAAGAATTAGACTGAAATATATTTTGAAGGGGGAACACGCTCGAAGTATCCTCCATTGCCAGGATAAAAACAGTACAAGTGAGGCTCGGAAAAAATGCTCAGCTCCTGCAGTGAAGTGCCCGCCCTTGGAGTGTCCCTGTGAGAGACGGAGATAAAAGCTTCTCTGCCACACTGACTTACGTTGGCCATAAACTTTTTCGCTTGCGTTTTCCTGTAACTCTGCGACACTCTAGCTTGAAGGAACGTTAATATTAAGAAGAAAAAAAAAGACCACGACCTTTTTATATTACGTTGAAATGCGGTTGATTTCTCTGCACTATCAGCTACTTTGGCAGTAAAGTGAACACTGCAGCTTCTGCCATCAAAAAGCAAGACTAGATAAGGCAGTGCAAAATGGCAAAGGGAGACAAAATAAGGCACAACGAGACACACGATGGGTGCATTTCTTGATTTTGTCGTAACTACAGTATATACTACAGAGGCAGAAAGGTATGAGATGACTGAGAAAAAACTGGATGCATAAATATATATGTGAGAGGCAGCGTTGTGTGAGACAAGTTTGAGAACGAGAAGCTATCGGGAGTAACAGGACGGAGTGGAAGTATTACTTTCTGTGGACATGATTTTTAGCATGTTTCTATTGGAGCAATTATTTAAGCGTTGGTGAGCTTTATGGTCTAAACGTAATGTTTTGTGACAAACTATGAATGATCATTACTTATGATATGATCAGATGTTCTTATTCTGCCGTGGTTTAGTTCTAAGAATTTTCATGTTATTTTATTTCAAACTGCGAGCAAAGCGACCAGTTTGGAAGTTACGAAACGACCCCATCCAAAATTTGTCTATGTGTCTGTCTGTCCGTCTGTCCGTCTGTCTTTTATCTCCTCCTAGACCACTGGAGGGATCGGAATGAAATTTTCAGGGGTCGTAGACATCAACCCTTAGATGCTTATTATATATTAAAAGATATTGTTATTATGTAAATTTTAAAGTTATTTTTGAAAAACCTGCATCTCGCTTAATACTGGTCGCACATATTTGTACTTACCTGGCACAGGAGACATCTTGACCTACCTCCTACCTCCCTTTCTACCTCCTACCTCCAACTTCCCTTTCTACCTCCTACCTCCAACCTCCAACCTCCCTTTCTACCTCCCACCTCCAACCTTCCTTACTACCTCCTATCTCCAACCTCCCTTTCTACCTCCTACCTCATTTCTACCTCCTACCTCCCTTTCTACCTCCTACCTCCCTTTCTACCTTCTACCTCCTAACTCCTACTTCCTACCTCCTACCTCCCTTTCTACCTCCTACCTTCTACTTCCCTTTCTACCTCCTACCTCCCTTTCTACCTCCTACCTCCTACTTCTTACCTCCTTGTCTACCTCCTACCTCCCTTTCTACCTCCTACCTCCCTTTCTACCTCCTACCTCCCTTTCTACCTCCTACCTCCCTTTCTACCTCCTACCTCCTACCTCCCTTTCTACCTCCTACCTCCCTTTCTACCTTGTGAAAGACATGGAAGGACTTTTTCCTGAGCGAGCAGTTTGGGTATGCTGGGTGAGTTTTTTTTTATTTCATGGTCACCTAGCATGTCTATTTACTTAATTTATGTATTTCCCCATTTAGTCACATGCTATGTGGTAGAAATTTGTTACCTGTGAGTGCTGTAAAGGAGTTGCTACTCTGCCTCTTGTTTGTGATGGAATGCAACGGTGCAGAAGCCGTGGTATTGGCTTCTTATTTAGATTAATGTATTTCCTTATGTTAGTACGAGCTGAAAACAAACCGTTGGAATTATACAGGTACCTTTACCGGTATTGATTCTAGTTGGTGCTTTTATATATTTTTTTCATTTCATTTGAGGTTAACGCATGGCTCTAAAGCACACCAATTTTTTTAGTCTTTTTAAATGGACATGACAGCTTTCCACTATGCTGGTACGCCGCTAATGTGACCTGCAGTCAAAAAGGGTCATCCAACTGGCTTGTTCTCACAGATTACCTCACCATTTTCACCGCCACGATTACGCATTTTTCAAAGTGTTTGTGGTGGGGTCACTATTTAATCTTTATCGGTGGGTTTAATTTTCGTTACCACACCAGTTTGGTCTGAGGTGCGTGGTGATCCTTGTCAGCCTTTGACCTTCAGGCATTGTGAGGCGCTGATCAAGAGTCAAGCCTTAAAGACAAGGATTCCCATACTTAATTGTACATAACATATTGTATTTCAAGCAAAAAAAAAATCGTCTTGATTTATTATGTTTAAATTTTTTTCTTCTGATCTAATGTAGAAAGAAGGGTGGACCATCCTAGTTGAGGTTTCCTACAAGAAATGAAATATGGTATACAAACACCGTAGACCTTTACCCTTTAATGTTTGAGGTTAAGCTCCTCAAAGGCTCATGCTGTTGATGCCTCATTGGGTGTACCTGTCACCTTACCTCTTAATTAATAATCTGAGGTGACTGACCCATGCTGCTCGTTACTGCTTGGTGCAATCAGTGAGGTGTGAAGGTGAATTATGTTCAGAGGCTTCCGATGAGCACCTGTAGAGCATCACTTTACGCTATCATGTAATTAATATAGATCGCGTCACTACTACTGCTCAGTCCAATATAAGGTTTCATGTTTCATCAATACATCACAAAGTTCACCTCTGCAGATGAAGAAATTCGAAATATGTTCTATTTTTTCATAGTATAGTAGTATTGGTATTATTATTGTTATTATTATTATTATTATTATT
>JAPQNM010000026.1:3240176-3250176 GCA_029783475.1 Metacarcinus magister
ACTAATGTAGAAAAAAGCATTGTATATTATTGTATATTGTTCACATCACAAGTGTTAAGTATTCTTGATCATGTGTCACGAATTATTATATAAAATGTGCCTCTAATTGTAATGGATTTTTGTCATGGAGCTTATTATATTTGCATTAGTTGCTTTTATTTGGTCTTGTTTTCCTTTATGGACAAATAAACGCAGCAGCCACACGTGCAGATACAATGACCCGTCTCAGCCGTGATGCTGTAACACAAGATTGCCTGATACAACCATCCTTGTTACCTAGCATTGCCTCACCCACTCACTGTCTTGGGTGTACACAAGCGACCACCTGAGCGGACAGAGGTTGTTTCAGTTTATTTTGTTGAGGTAACAAGTATGTTCTTTCATAAAGTAATGTCAAAAAAAGTAAAGTAATACTCGTCTCGTTTGATCACTTGTCTTTTATTGCATCCCACATTTCTTTCTCTCCCTTGCCGTGTTGCATCACGCTGAACATCCTGGTATTTCTCACACTCACATACTCAGGAATAGCTCAGAGCATGTCTCCCATTTCCTGCATTGTTATTGCTTAAAGACTTACAATACGTTTTCAAGCTATATTTCTGTTCGACTGTTCAACCCTCCGTTTTATTCTGTCATCCTCTATCTGATAACTTCCTCGAAAGACTGCTCTCCTTCCTCTCTTTCCCTCATTCCTTCCTGCAATACAAACGAAGACTCTAAAAGAAGAATGTCACGTCATTACAAACATGTAAATTAATACCTATTATAGCACTGTAACGAGCGACAATCATGTTGTGTTCTTGAGAGAGAGAGAGAGAGAGAGAGAGAGAGAGAGAGAGAGAGAGAGAGAGAGAGAGAGAGAGAGAGAGAGAGAGAGAGAGAGAGAGAGAGAGAGAGAGAGAGAGAGAGAGAGAGAGAGAGAGAGAGAGTGAGTGAAAACGAGAGAGAGATTACTAAAAAGTCCAATTGTGTTTAGCGAGGTGTGTCAGGCATTCATTGTGTACAGCCTCGCGTCCCACACACTGCTACATTCCCCTCCCTTGCACGTGGCACACCATTGCAATTCTAACCTAAATACACACACACCCACACACACACACACACACACACACACACACACACACACACACACACACACACACACACACACACATAAACACACACACATATCATGAAAAATATATCAAAGTAGGATATCTTTCAATATTTCATTAGTGTTCATGTTCAGCTGCCATCGTCATCATAATTTTCTCCTCCTCCTCTTCCTCCTCCTCCTCCTCTTCCTCTTCCTCTTCCTCTTCCCCTTCCTTTTCCTCCTCCTCCTCCTCCTCCTCCTCCTCCTCCTCCTCCTCCTCCTCCTCCTCCTCCTCCTCCTCCTCCTCCTCCTCCTTCTCCTCCTCCTCCTCACTCATCATCATCATCATCATCATCATCATCATCATCATCATCATCATCATCATCATCATCATCATCATATAACCCAAACAGGCCCATTCCCACCTTAACCCTCGGGTGTTCATGCACGAGACAGGGAAAGCTTCATGTCCTCAGGGAAAGCTTCATGTCCTCAGGGAAAGCTTCATGTCCTCAGGGAAAGCTTCATGTCCTCAGGGAAAGCTTCATGTCCTCAGGGAAAGCTTCATGTCCTCAGGGAAAGCTTCACGTCCTCAGGGAAAGCTTCACGTCCTCAGGGAAAGCTTCACGTCCTCAGGGAAAGCTTCATGTCCTCAGGGAAAGCTTCATGTCCTCAGGGAAAGCTTCACGTCCTCAGGGAAAGCTTCACGTCCTCAGGGAAAGCTTCATGTCCTCAGGGAAAGCTTCATGTCCTCAGGGAAAGCTTCATGTCCTCAGGGAAAGTTTCATGTCCTCAGGGAAAGCTTCACGTACTCAGGAAAAGCTTGATGCAGTGCAGTGGACTCCAACGTGATGGTCCGCTGCACCCCGGACTCTGTGCCTTCACTCAGTATCCCTCGTGACTGTCGGGTTATAAAGGAGTCCGAACCTGTTTCTTTCGTCTCTTTGAACTGGCAAGCCTCTTTGATTCAAGTCTGTCATTTGTCATTTGATTCGATTCAGTTGGTTTTGTTCCTTTCCACTTTCCTTCTGTGTCCGTCAGCTTATTTTCCTGGTCGTGTTCGTTTTCTCTCTCAATGTCACTTTAGTCTGCATCACTCCTGTCACCGTAACTGTCTGTCCGTGCCTTTACCACCTACACACACTCCTCATTCACATTCCTTTTTTTAAAATTTTTTCAACTTGTAGATTCTCACATCACTAACCTTTCATCTCCTGTGTAGAATCGAAAAATACCTCAACACTTTCTACTGTGCTACTTTCAATTCAGGTTTTTTTTCAAGTGAAATGCCACGCGAATGTCACGGATCCATATAGCACGAGTGTGTCGCTTTGTATCCTGTCACCTTGTGATCTTTTAGCTTAATTAAAAAACTTTATTATATTATCAGCTTATTTTTTTAAGATATTATATTGTTTTTTATCTGTTTTCAGTATTTATTACGATTTCACACGACAGCCATGAGGTATTTATAACTATCATCATCATCATCATCATCTGCATCTTTATTTTCATACTAATTATCGTCACCGTCATCGTCCTTATCATTGTCTTCCTCACCATCATCGTCATCATCACCATAATCATTAGCATCATCATTATTAACGTCTTCATCATTATTAACGTCGTCATCATTATCAACGTCGTCATCGACATCATTGTCGTGATCGTTATCATCATCAGTCACCGACATCATCGTCATCCTCGTCATCATCAACCTTATTATTGTCATCATCATCATCATCATCATTGTCATCATCATCTTCATAATCATCATCTTCATCGTCATCGTATCGTCACCATTGTCGTTATCCTCATCGTCATCGTATCGTCATCATTGTTATCGTCATGATCGTCATCGTCGTCAAACCTTTCACTTCTACTTCCCTTCATGACCCACTTTGGGCCCGTGCGTGCAGCCCATCAGTGTAAGTGGTGCCTCTTTACAGTGGTGCACACCGTCACTTCCAGCCTTTTCTTATTTATCCGATTCCTTCACATTTCGGTTTCTTTCTTGCTTTTCAGCACGATGACATTTAACGTGGCTTCATTAATGTTCATGCCTCGCGGTGCACTCACTTTACGAAACGTCATAGTTTTGTAAATGTAATCTTTCTGTAGACGACACACCGCTGCTCTGGTAAAGCTGGAGTGCATTGTTTCGCATCCTGTGACGGAGACACACCCACGCGTCTGGTGCAGTGCTGCCAGGACCAAGCCGTCCCTGTCCTAGAACAAAGAAAGTGTTTTCCTAAAGTGCTATCACAAATTATGATGATGGTGATGATGATGATGATGGTGATGATGATGATAATAGAACACTTTCTTTGGTGTCTGTTTACCATTGTGTGTTCTATAAAAGCAGCTCAAAATAGTTGATTCTGGCTAACAAACATATCAATACATTATAAAACATTGCGACCTATTTTTGCAGCACAGAACCAAAATTTACAAAAGAATAATTAACAATAGTGAACAGCTTCGAATTTAAACTATAAATGTTACGTCCCATCACCAACCCGCATCTCTCTGAGCAGAAAATACTCAACACAAAAAACTCCATCCCAGCACGATACATAAATTATCTTTTACTTCTTATCAATGACCAGCACATGACAAAGTTATGTATTGTATCAAAAGGTGAACAATTCCTTCTTGATAGACAATTACAGTACTCCCTTTACATCAACATTAACCTGACCAGTAAAATATGTTAGTACTGCACTGTAATATTCACTAAATAGCAATCCTGTATAGAGGTAAAGTAGGGTCATACGCTGTAGCTGCGGGAGCTTACCGCCCGTCACATAGGCCTTTGATCCTGTGGTAGAAATTGACCCGTTACCCCGGGACACAGGGCCACTGTGACATGCGAGTTTCCACAGTTTACCTTCCCCAGGTTTCCCTAGGTACCCATTTATCGACCAACCTGTTTGGGAGGATGAACAGCTGGGTGAGGTGTGCGCCGACTGTCCTCTTCCGGGATCAAACTCGGTCCAGCGGATTCATAGTTAGACGTGCTTTACAAAGATTGCATATCACTATGCACTTAGCTCAGATACCAAGATGAAAAAAAAAATAAAAAATTTAACTGGACAAGGGAATATAAATGTCTTCATGAATATTTAGTCACTCAGCACTTTAGATTGTAAATTATTAATATACTAATATGTACCATTATTTAGTTATTCATCATGTATATCCTTATAAGCCAACACACATATATTGCACCTCACTACACTATACCATCAGGACTGTACGTCACTCAACAAGTAAGAATAACATAAGTAGAAGAGAACGCCACCACCATTTTTGTTTCTTCTAGTGGTCTCTCTGCTCAAGTTAGAATGCGTCAAACATGAGTATTTTACTGCCGACGAACCGAACAAGTGAAACTCGGCAAACCACAACACAACAGAGGGAACGCAAGCTTGTTGTGTTCTATGTTTTACTCTGATTGCAAATGCTTGCTTTGCTCCTGCTTTTTCCGGTCTAGACTGCTAAACCCCAAGTTCTGTTAGCGCCGTTTCTTGCTAACCTCGGAAAATGTTTGGCGCGTGCAGCTCGGCTTCATGACACGTCCTCACACGACTGACTTTGGTCGCCGCTATTTTGCCTGTTCGGTTCGTTCGTAATTAAATGTTCTTAAGAATAAACGCACCCTAAGAACCAGCCTATTGCGGATAGACATGCATAATGCTGATGGTGGAGGTGAATAATGTCACATACGCACCAAGCTTACCTCCATAAACACTCGCGGCTTGCCTGAGTTGTCTCTAGCCATGTCAAGTCACCTCAAACCAGAATAACATTATGATAACAACAACGTATTGAAACCTTTCAGTATTCACCGTATAGAACGTGTAGCCAGCATTGCTCATACAGTACATTCATATCACATAACACAAAGATACATGTATTCTATAATAACAATATAGTTAATCCCACTTACTCTGCCATAATGGAAGGAGACCACACCACAAAAGTCATATTTCTGCTCCATCAACAACCCACAACCTTCCACACATTCTTGCCAGATCTTCTAACCATAAGTGCGACTTTCACTGACAATTTATTGTCGGTGTTATTGTTATTATACTATCATCTCTGAGAGGCACGGAGGACAAATAGGTGTGTGTCTCCAGTTGTTGTGTGTCGTAAAATGTGACCAACAAATAACCATTGTTAAGGGCTGGGAACTATTAAGAAGGGAATACGAGCCTTCTACCAAACAAGAACAAACATGAGCCACGTATTGAGGTGCGCAGTTGTGTGTGGTTGTAATAAGTGAAGTCACGTTAAGAGTGAAAACGTGTATGATCATTGAAAATACTTATAAAAAGACCAAGACCCTATGGTTCTCCGGGAGACCTAAATAACAGATAAAGGCCAGCTAAGGGTTCAGAAGGGGTTTATCTGGAAGTGGTTGAGAGAGTGTGGCGCGAGAGGACGTATATAGCCATTGTCTCTAAGAATAAGGTGTGGGGAGGACTGAAAAAGGGAAGAAAGAAAAAACATATTGTTAATGCGGATGGGAATGAAAGTGCGGAAGAGGAGATGGTGTCAGTGGGTGCAAGAATGAAAGAGTGGAGACGTGGGTGTGATTATTTCTGAGAACTGGAAAGAAAATTTTTAGGGAGTTTTAGGACAACAAAAAGAGCGACGAACTGGAAATGCGAATGCTGGGAGTAAAGGGAGACAGTGTATGCTGGTGGCACACTGGGAGGAAGAAACGAAAATGGAAAAGATGCAGTGAACATGTGCGATAAAACTGTTTGTAATAGTAAATACATGATTCAGAAAAAATACAATATCCACAAATCGTACGTAAGTGAAGAGGATGAAAAAAAACAAAAAACGCTGAAGCACCATCTACAAGTAAAAAAATAAATAAAACTAAATAAAAGACTAATACCACAAATAAGAAAATATTGAATAATAGAAATATGGGATTCCGAAAAATACTTGGTAATTTCGAAGGTGAAACTAAAACATCAGTATCAAAGAAGATGCGAAAAAAGAAAGAAAAGGTAATGAAACATCTACGACTAAGACACGTAGGAATATACAGGACGAGGTATGAAGCAGAGATGGAAGAAGGATGAAGATATGTGGATTTATAGGAAGAAAAGGAGCTAGGGTTTTAAGAATGCTAGATTACATGATTGTTTGATTGATTTAACTTGAGGCGCCAAAACAAAGAGATCGCTTAGAGAGACTGTCCTTAATAGTGGAGAAGATGGAAATATCTGGTATAAGAAAGATGGTTGATGGAAGGAGAGGAAAGGACAGGGAATGATGCAATGATGAAATGAAACAGCTCACTACAAACAGAGATGAAGGGAAATAAAGGAAAAGGCGTACAACACATACTTAGAGAGAAGGAAACATATGCCTTGGATGAAGAGGACCACACAACAGGAAATACTCGTGCATCCTACATACATATATAATACACTACACCTTTCCTTGTCCTGTGTACGTACCCGTTAGTGGCATAGGTTGGTCATTACATCCCCACGCTTGGGTATGATTCGTCACGTGATCTATTTCGCGCCAAAAATGTTCTCCAAGACTCATTTTGAAGCTATTTTCTGTTCCTACTGAAAACTTTATTCGTGTATGTTAGAAAAACTAGTGAATACTTAGTCAAATATACCTAGGGTTGCCGCGTGCTGGAGATTATGGATTAACCTGACGACTTCATTTGCTTGTGTTCACGTTTCAAGTCGTATTAAGTCATCCTTTGAATTACATAACAACTGTTTTCCTGGATTATACATTCTTCCTGAACACCAATCGACTCTAGCAACACAACAGCATCTGGCAGCCCAACACTTAACCTCACCCTCCACTCACCCTCACCCTCACTCACAGCCTCACACACCCTCACTCACACCCTCACTCTCACCCTCACTCACACCCTCACTCTCACCCTCACTCACACCCTCACTCACACCCTCACTCTCACCCTCACCGCCATGGTTGTAAGTGTCATTGTTTTTATTTGTTCCCATTCGTCCAGTAGGTAATTAACGCAGAGTGTCAGTGTGGTATGTGATTGAGTTTGTGATTTACTCATGTTATTAATTTCATAATTATTTGAATGACGTGAACACCAATGAAGAGAAAATGTGGTGAGGGATGCTCTTGGTGATGTCATTAAGGGAGGGTAGTAGTTCGTGCCTCGCCGCTGCAGCCCCTGGATGGCGGCACATATTTAGTATTACCGTTTAGGGCACGACAACGTCCTTAGTGTAAAGAGTTACTTAATTCTTGGGCGGTAAGAGGATGAGTAAGAAAGTGAAGAGGAATGTTCATGAGGCAAGGGATGATGAGAGGTGGTGGAAGAAAATATCGAAACATTTTACGTAAAAACAAAGTGTTCTAGAAGAGATGAAATAAAGTGTCAGGAGTGATTGCGAGTATCCAGGTTGGTGTGGAAGTGAGGTGGCGTGAGAGGGCAAGGATGCGTCAAAAAGAGGTGCAGGGAATATTCATGCGGGGAGTTCAATAAGAACAGTAACACACTTGCAGCAGTACTGTGCGTTACTTTGACCCAAGGTTCTCAGTCTGTTCCTGCTAATGCTAAGATAGATAGATAGATAGATAGATCAATAGATATATAGATAGATAAAGGGATCTATATATATATATATATATATATATATATATATATATATATATATATAAAACAGACACACAATCAAAAGTAGAAATAACTGATATTTACAAACCATCTTGTTTTTGTTCTTTTTTTTCCTTGTGACATTTTCTATGTTATACAAATTCGGTGAACTACAAAACTCTTCCCGCTCTTTGTTTCTTTTCACCAACACTTTTTTTTCTTGTGACTTTTTCTGTGTTTTACACAGAAAAACACTTCCCATTCCTTTTCTTTTTCTTTTCACCAACGCTTGTCCGTTATTGTGTCTATCAAAGGAAAAACAAAGGACAAAAAGTTGTTCACCTTTGATGTTGCTTGTTAAGTTGTGGGAATAATCTCGTGGCCTCGACCTTCTTCCTCCATTACACTTTTACTATTGGCCTTCTGATTTTTATTTAACCCAAATAGTCATCTACGTGATTGGTTGACGTCACGTTCTGTATTTCTCTCTTTACCTCCTGTAACCTTACCTGCTGATGCCAAGGGACGGAAGCAGGAGACGCTGCCTCCCTCCACCTTACTGAGGCCGGGTTGACTATATCTGACCTAGTTTTACCAAGTTAATACTCGCACGAACTGACTAAGTTATGCATCTTAAACCCAGGGCTTTGCAAAACTTGAAGCGTTTAAGCCTGTAATGCTTATAGATGAATAATGTGGTAATAACATTCAACATAAGTAAGAGAGATTTGAAGAACATGGTGGACTGGAGAAAGAGTTACATAAACTTTAAAGCTACCAGGAACAGGACCATTGAACGAGCCACGGTCATGTTACGCGCTGAACTAAAAAAACATAACTAGACTGACAAAATGTAAAAAGAAGGCAAATATAAGGTAGTATATGGAGAAGAATGAGGAAGAAATAATGAAAAGACGTCTTTGTCCTTCGTTCTTTTTTCCCCTTTCATTTGCTTGGGGAGGTGTGTTCCGCGGGATATAGAGTGAACCATCACGTGGCCAGGGTTACCGGAGTCAGTCCTATACAGTGTGTCACGTGATTGCCGTAGACGTGTGTGTGTGTGTGTGTGTGTGTGTGTGTGTGTGTGTGTGTGTGTGTGTGTGTGTGTGTGTGTGTGTCTGTCTGTGGGTGTTTTTTTTTTTCTCTCTCTCTCTCTCTCTCTCTCTCTCTCTCTCTCCTCTCTCTCTCTCTCTCTCTCTCTCTCTCTCTCTCTCTCTCTCTCTCTCTCTCTCTCTCTCTCTCTCTCTCTCTCTCTCTCTCTCTCTCTCTCTCTCTCTCCCTCTCTCTCTCTCCCCTTTGAAGTTTGTTACATATCACATGTAACATATGTTTAATATAACACACCATGCATGAGTGTAATACTTGATGCGGTGATGCTATTGTTTGTGAGGTACAGACTATGTCACAGTGACGTCAATACACCCTGCCTTGTGTTGCACCAGTGAAGGTCAGGCGTCCATTTCAAGGGACAGCGACCTACGATCGTTTCAGATTAGAAGTATCGATCATGTAGCATTGCATAGCTGGGAGTCGACGCCGAAATGCCATGGCCGGCAGTCCGCAGATCCAAGCTTCGAATAAACCATCGCACCAAGGTTATATATGTATATGTATATATATATATATATATATATATATATATATATATATATATATATATATATATATATATATATATATATATATATATATACACACACACATATATGTATGTATGTATGTGTGTGTATTATTCATATACTTTTTTATTCATTTATCTATTATTGTTAATTATGTTATCATTATTATTTTTTTCTGATGTATTGATTTATTAGTTGATCTATTTGTGTGTGTGTGTGTGTGTGTGAACTTGAATGGTGGGAGGACACGGCGTGGTCGCACATGAGTGGTTAGGTTAGAATATTACTGCCATGGTATTCCTTGTGTGTCGTATCGGGAGACAAATAGGGATTGAGCGAGGGGTTTGGGAAGCCCCACCACTGCATTGTTTCTTCTAACTATGAGATAAGGCGTTGAGGGAGAGGGGAGATTATTTTTCCGTCTCCCTAAAGACACTTCATCCCTATGCGAGGGATATTAGCCATACACACACACACACACACACACACACACACACACACACACACACACACCACACACACACACACACACACACACACACACACACACACACACACACACACACACACACACACACACACACACACACACACACACACACACACACACACACACACACACCACACACACACACACACACACACACACACACACACACACACACACACACACACACA
>JAPQNM010000026.1:3255176-3337676 GCA_029783475.1 Metacarcinus magister
AATAGTTCTTTAAAACTTCCGCGGCAGAAGTGGTGTTGGCGTTAAACCTCCGCTAGGTGGGAGCACCTTAAGGCTCCACTATATTAAACTTACATGGAATGACAACGTGGTTTCCGTGACACAGACTCATGCTTGGAGTCAGTGCACAATGGAGGTGATTGTTAATGGCATGAAGGCCTACAACTCACACTCTTTATCTGATCCTTAAACCAGAAAGTCGAGGTTTAGGAAAGCTTGCTCTCATCAGAATAGAGAGGTGTGAGAGAAAGACAATTCACACTAGTTAACAAAACTTTCCGTCCCGTGAGGCTCACAGGTCACTGCTTGGAATAATGACATTTTTTGACTCGCCCAAAAATCCTTTCATTGATAAACAAAACAACGATCTCTTCTGTTTTCTGGCATCAAGTTAAACGCATCACAGTGTTCCTTTCCTTTTTGTGTCATGCCTCTGTTTGCATGGTTACTGTTCTTACCAACCTGCTGATTGACTTCTCTCTATTCACTCGTCCCTTGCCAATCCGTCTTAGTAACGCAGGAGTTGACCATCATCCCCACATTTTCCTTCCCATCACTAGTATGTTCTGATACAGTCTGCAAGATTCATCTTCTCTACTTTCGTATAACTTTCTCCCAGGAAGTTAACATCATGACATTTCAAAATCAATTAACTGATCTTCTTTGAGAGCTTGTCTTATTCTTTTTATGAAGTTTTGTTCAATAGTTCCCAAATTCATTTTAAAGTTCTTCTTGACTCTTTTTGAAAAGAAAAGTACCACTCTTAGGTGTTTGTCTTACTCTCAATATTCTGATTCACATTGTCATCAGTTTTACGTTCTCAGGTCTCACTTAAAGGTTTGAATGCAAGGGTTTCTGAAATAATCCTTGAAATATTAATTGTTTCTCTTGGTGACAATCATGCGCTGTTTTACCCTTGACAGCTCCTATCAAGCATGCACGGCGTCGCTCCAGATTTCTTGAATAGTTCCACTTCCCTTCGCCAATGAAGTGTTATACTGCCCAGCACATCCCTGTGTTGCATCAAGGCGTGGTAACCTGTGACTCCCGAGGCACTGTCCAGTATGTCACGCAGGGGGAGACAGCTCCTTCATTGATCTTCCTTTACTAAGACGAACCGGTTTTCTTGTTTTTCTTCGAACGTTAAATATTTTTCTGCATTTATCTGCAATTTTTTTGTGAGAATCAACAAGTAAAACAACACGAGCAAGTTCAGGTAATTTTGGAGTGCCACGCTCCCAGACAGTCTTTCTCTGACCACCTCGCGCACCCTCCCTTTGATCATCTCGCACAAAAAAAATTGGGATTTCTCATTTAGAACAACTTTTTTCTGCCATTCCCTAAACTTTCTCTGCTGCTAAATATAACTTTCTTCTATCCATAACTTTCTCCATAATCAAATTATGTTTAGATTTGGAGTATCAAAAATGTATATGCACTGTTTTATGTATTAATTGTGTTATGTACGTATATCATATACGTGATATGATACTTCAAATTGTGGCGTGTGTTACAAAACATTTGTAATAAAATTTATCGATTTATGTATCGGTAAGCCGCGCGTTACACCTACAGGTGCAGGTGTTGTAGTGTAGTGTAGGCTTGAGAACACCTACAATGCCTTGCCTTTCTCAACACCTTTCTAGCTCCAACAATGTCACTCAACGTACACTTGGGCGTTCAAAAACAGTAACCTTATTTAAAAGAGATATTTAGGAAAAGGTTCACGTTTTAACACTGTACACATTCGCAACACCATGCAATGTTCTACCTCCCACGTGTCAGTGCCCTCCACACACACACACACACACACACCTTCCCTCCACAACTGTCTCCCTCCCCATTCATTCTGTCTTCCTCAACCTCTGATTTCAAGATGTTTAGTTTTATTTCCAAGTACAAAGAATAGATAAGACACCTTGAGACCCTTCTCCATTTTCTATAACTATAAAGTATGACTACAGACAACTAGCTACGTCCTTATTGTTTAGGCTTCCGTTTTAGGATTACAGATATTTTTTAAAGAAGATTTGTAAGTGCATTCCTGTAAGTGCGTATATACGAGTAGATGTTAAAGTGTTGGATTTAACTCGTGATATATACTATTTATTTCCAGACTTAACTTCCCATACACTTATCGCCTCTTTAATAACACTCAGCTAATCCATTCCTTTATACTTGACATACTTCGGCTGACCTTCACAAAACATCATAACTAAAAATTTTGTGTATCAAGTCTTGCGAAACAACTTTAATGAAGCGGAGTGATTTGTGTCATTTAAGGTAATTATTATCAAATTTCCATTTAATGAATATAATGCAAGTTTATCCGTCTATGTGTGAACTGCAAAGCTGATGTGATTTTTTGGCTCATGTCGGAGGGCGGGGAGGGGGGGGGGAGTAAAGATCCTCTACTCATATAGCACCTTCAAACTGGGTAGTTATTCATCTCATTAACTTTTATCCTTCAGCTTATTGTCTGCATTTTCTCACATTCCATCGTAGTGTTGCATTATTTGCTGTTTTCCCTTCTATTTCCATTGTTACTGTTCTTCTGAACTTACTAACTCTATATTTCTCTTCCTCCCGTGGTCCCGCTGCAGGAGACTTTATATACATGTACCACTATTCTGTCCACCTTACTAATACAAGTGTAAGCCAGTGTCCTCACTCCTTTATCTCTTCAATGGTGAGCTTTAAACACTGTTATTCCACTTTCCATCTTCATGTCACTTGAACTCCTTTAAAAGAGGATTAACAAGGCACGAAGACAGCAGCAACTAAATGACTTTTTTTTCCAAAGCTTGTTTTATATACAGATGAAGTTTATAAGGCAATATTTTGTATACACATGGTAATATGTTTTGTGTGGGTATGTCTGTTTGTAATCTGTTTGTCTTTCTGCTTTTCAGTCAGCCAGAGTCAGTCAGTGCATATGTTTGTCTGTCACCATGCCTACCTGGTTATCTGTCTGTTTACCTCTGGTTGGCTGGCTGGCAAACGTCGCACATGCTTCAAGGCTATTTACCTTGTGTAGAGTGTTGGTAGAATCATTGCGTGGTAAAAGTAGACTTATGTGCAGCGAGTGTTGAGTGTGGCGATGAAGGGTCTGTTGATCATGTGGTGCAATGCCGCAGCCGCAGCCATAGCCACAGCGGATGATGAGTGGCGTGGTGAGCGGTGCAGCGCATGTCCCTCACTTTTTTGGCTGAGTAAACTGTGTTCGTCTTCAGAAAGGAACACTTTCTGCTGGGCCTTTACAAGTTATTTAACTGGAAACTCAATTTATTTCCGTCATCTTCAATGAAGTGAGGCATTTCTGAAGCGCCTCCAACATTTTGTGCTCAGCTTCCTTAAAACCTTATACCACTGCGGCAGGGAGGAAGTTATGGTGGTGTTGGGGGGTGTTGCTGCCCTTTGTTACACACACACAAACACACTATATGACTTGTCTCTTTGTACCAATTTTGTGCCTCAGTGTATTTTGATCTACTACATGTATGTCTTTCACAATGTTGTACTCTGTCGGTGCAGGTGTTACAAAGATTCAGTTCCACTTGACCTACAGACAGTCTCATCCCAGACAGTCTCGCTACACAAGATTGACTCCACACTTCCATACCTACTCTTCTTACAGTTTGTGATAACACAGGTAGCTAACATCATCCCTTTGACCACTTTCTTTTTATATTATTTATCTTGCTCCCATGTTTCCCTGCGACGTAATACACTTTCGAGGCATAGGAGGTAGCACAACACCAGAATAAAGATATACATTCTTTTCCACTTGCTTCTTTTTTTTCTGTGATGAAAGGCAAGATATTTTCTTTCCTTTTTACATTAAGGCCTTGACGTGCCTCGGTACTTCATACAAAAGTAAATAAACAGACATCCTTGTTCATCCTTGGGTGCCTCTCAGTGCGGGACGGGACGGCCGTGTCTTGGCGCTGAATAAACATGTAGTGGTCGGAAGAGTCGTCCCTCGGTGCTCTGCCTCTCACCGCCAGGACCCCGCTGCTGCCAGGAAAAAATGGCACTCTTAAGTCAACAGGACACTCTCCATCCCCGTTACGGTGCCCCTCGCTCGCCCATTTTATTCCTGCCTCTACTGCCATCCCCCCCTACCCTACCCCCCCCTACACACACAGCCACAGCCTCCTTCCTGCCTCACGCTTGGTGCACAGCGTCTCGTACTGTGTTACTGCAATGGAAGGTTTGCATACTTTATGTCATTTGTGTCAAGAGTTCATCCACACATTCTTGCCCCCCCCCCACCCCTCCCCTCACACACAGACACTCTCTTTCTCTCTCACACACACACACACACACACACACACACACACACACACACACACACACACACACACACACACACACACACACACACACACACACACACACACACACACACACACACACACACACACACACTTACCCCCTCCCATTGGAGAGGTTGGTCATCTACAACAAGGAAAGAGACACCTTGAATGTAGATGTTTATCCTTTTTTCCATTCTTGGTCCATACTACGTCCCTCCTATCCTTCCTTCTCTCTCGTTTTTCCCTCTCTTCCGTCCTTTTCTCTTCTCCTCCCTTCATTTCATTTCCCTCAGTCGATTCCTCCCTCCCTCCCTCCCTTCCTCCCTCCCTCCCTCCTTCCTTCCCTCCCTCCCTCCCTCCCTCCCTCCGTTGCTCCCTTGCTCCTCCTCAGCCTTATGGTCGCCGCACACGCGTCACTTTTCACTGGCTTGTGGCTGCCACTGAAAAGTAGCAAGAAATGAAACCCACCTGGTTCTATGGACGCCCACGCACGCCACACTTTTTCGTGGCAGCAACAAAAAAGTGGCGAGCGGCTGTATTTTCTCCGCCACGTCACTGTGGCTGGCTATTGATGGCCTTGATAGGTACTATTATTTTAAATGGACGGCCGCGCACCACCCACTAATAAGAGGCACAGCGGCGGCGTGACGGCTGGTTATGACGGATGACCTCGACGGTTGTCACGAGTATAATGACTTCACAAGATGGTGTTGAATATTAACATTTTATTATAGAAATGAAGCAATGCACATCCTTTTGTGGTGTAATTATAATAGTAATGACAAAAAGAGAAAACAAGAAACTTAGGCATTAAAACTAATATTACATCTGTACATTATTCAGTAATATAGTTTGTTAAATAATTCAAGGACGTCTTTCCTTACCTATATTTCCTTCCGAAAAATAACAAAAAATGCAATAATAAATAAGTAAATGAAATAATGAAAAAAGATAACAAATAAATTCAGATTTTATTATTGTCAATCTCCTTTCTGTTGACACACTCATGTGCCTGCTGTCATTATTGCACATTCTCTCTCTCTCTCTCTCTCTCTCTCTCTCTCTCTCTCTCTCTCTCTCTCTCTCTCTCTCTCTCTCTCTCTCTCTCTCTCTCTCTCTCTCTCTCTCTCCCACTACATCCTCCTTTCTTCATTCAGTCCCTCCATCCGTGTACCTCTCGTCCTCTCTTCTTCCATTTCCATCGTTTCAAATGTCAACTGTTTTCTTTGCACTATTATTGTCATTCCTCTTTGTCACCCTCAGCACGCCAAGGAGGATGTGATGTGACCCTTGCACGTTGCACCTTCACTTTTATTGATAGCTGTTACGGTGAACTCTTGGCACTGGGATCGGTGCCAAGCCAGTCCAACTCTGTTCTGGTAAGGTAAACGGCGAGGGCTTGCGGCAGGAAGGGCATCCGGCCACTAATTTCCCATGCTAAGTATATGAAGTAGAGATGGTGATTAGGAAGAGGATGGGGAGGGCGTTACAGCTGAAGCAATGCGTGGACTCGTTGTCTGACTTCCTGGGAAATGGATAATTGCCACCAGCCAGCGGATAAGTTTGTAGTTGGAGGGCGTGGCTATGTAAGCAGATTCAACTTAAGTGAAATAATAGCATGGTAATGAACACATGGCAAGCTTGGGAGTAATTAGACAGGAGTTAAATGGATATATTAACTAGGATGGAATTATAGGTCTTGTGCATGTTTTCTGGAGGCAAAGCGAAAAGGTAGAAAAAATAAAATGAAATGAAGTAATGGATCACACCTGTACCGAAGCTTTGAGGTTTGTTAATCGTTATTCGTCACGTTTGCAGTGTGCGCGCCGAACACTCGTAATAAACAATAATCAATAGATAAATAATGCATGATATGAATCTATTAGCATTGCTGGTGGTTTGTTACTGTAAACTGTATTACTTCAAATATGACTGTAGAAAATGTGTTTATACTATGAATGTTAAAATAAATGATGAAAGTAGAAATATTTAATGATCCAATACTTAAGTTTAGCCTCGAAGATGGGTTTTGAAACGCACGCACGCACACACACACACACACACACACACACACACACACACACACACACACACACACACACACACACACACACACACACACACACACACACACACACACACACACACACACACACACACACACACACACACACACACACACACACATACACACACACACACACACACACACACACACACACACACACACACACACACACACACACACACACACACACACACACACACACACACACACACACACACACACACACACACAGTGAATATGTAAACGGACAAGGCTGGTGACACGTAGATGAAAATAATAAAATTAGTGTTTGAATAGCAGAAAGAAGACAAATATTAGAAATAGCATAGTTGATACAGAGGAAATACAATTCATACGCAATTCTTTAAGAAGCGAAACAATGTATTAACTTAGCGGAGTGAAGGGAGAGTCTCGATAAACACCACATTTGTTAGGAAGAGGACAATAGAGGAGACAGTGGACAGCAAAACATTACCTCGTCAGGGAATAACAACACAATACCCAAGACTTGTTGCCAAATGTCTGATGAAAAGAATCGGCGCCGCTCTGCAGGAAGATGGACGGCGAACATGAGATGGTGCAAGTAAAAGGAAGATTGAGTAAAGGCAGCTTTCAGCCAGGAGACAGAACGAGTATTGGAAGAACGAAGGATGATCACTGTCCAAAATTAAGATGAATGGTGGGAAAGAATATCCAAAACGATACATAACTGAGGAAAAACAAGTGTGTGTGGAATGACGTCTAGAAGGGAAGAGGACAGGAAAGAAATGTAGTTTTCTGACGTAATAGTGAATGCCGCAGTAACAGTGAAAAGAAGACTGAAACAATGGTAGGAAAATGAACCAAAGGAACACAAACACAGATATAAAAGAGAAGAAAAAATACCCTAAGGAGGTGACGGCACAGTTAAACGCACTTAGAGAGTCTTATAAGGCATTGAGAACAGACGGAGGACACTATGAACATTAACAGGACCGACTGATGACGAGTAAAAGACAAAGACTTTTGAAAGTATACGAACGATCAAGGATGAAAAGGAAGAAAATATAAAGAAAAGGTCAAGGATATGTGGGTTAACTTCTTCAGTGTCTTGTTGAACGAAGGGAAATAGAAGGAACTGAAATAAGTGACAAGCGAATGTAAAACCGTAGGGAATATAATGCAATACAAGGAGAACAATAGGGCACGAATAGCAGTGGAGAACAACAGCAAGTAATAAAACTGGACACAGAAAATAAATGAAAAAGTTAACTTATTCAGAAGGTTCGTAGGAGGAGAACGTAAAAAAAAACCCATACATATACTTATAGTGCACAAAGTATAGGGCGATAGGGTACTTACACATATTTTTATCCTGTGGAAGTGTGTTAAATTAAGTGTTTAAGGACGTGATCAAAACATAGGATTGTTTACGTTGAGAGAGTGTTTGTTTGCATTCATACAAGTGTGTGAGGCCAGTGTGTCAAGGTAGCCTGTAGCTCCGTGATTGATGCTGAGCAGCAGCCGAGTGTGTACTATATGAGAGAATGTAACGAGCAGACACGTCCAGGATATTACCCTGCGTGCAACACTCTGCTGGTGGGCCGAGGGTCAACCTCACCTGGCCGAGGTTATACGAGTATTGGAAGAACCTGGAACTAGTGATGTGCGAGGACAAAGTTAGTGGCTAAAACGTTGACGCATCCATTACTATATTGATGGACACAGACAGACAGACAGACAGTCAGACAGACAGACAGACAGATAGACATACATATAGGTAGCATAATAAGTAGATCAATAAATTGAAAATAATAGTAAATAAATTAATAGATGGATTAATGAATGTGTGTGTATATATATATATATATATATATATATATATATATATATATATATATATATATATATATATATATATATATATAAAGGAAAAAATAAGATTAAATGTAGTTTTAGAAAGAAAAGTGTCGGCAACCTTGTATAAAATGTAGTAATATTGATTATCATAATAACAATTGATGTCAACTCATCAGGGACTCAGTACTCGGGGAACTAATGTATTCAGTGAGTAATGTGTGTACAAAGCCTGCTTGATTTAGTGGGACAAAAGTGGTTCACAATGTCATGTGGAGCAAAAAAGTATCAAGTTTCATGAGGTAATACATGATGATATCAGTTACACATTGGGCTTCAAAACGCAGTGATACATTTGTTTTTGTATTCACGTTGCACGGATAATTAATTGTGTATCGTAATGTGTGTTGAAATATTTACAACTCTTGATCATATGAAACATTTTTCACTGTAATACAAGACATGAAAATATGACATGAAGCATCGATTTACTGTCGATGTTGTGGTGAAGTCAACAAATATTCAACATTCTGGAATGGTAATTGAAGTATGAAGCACAGCATCCCGCGGCAGCACCGCAGAAACACTTACTGCGGCGGAAAGAAAAAAAAAAATTTTCTGCTAATCGCTGGTGGAAGCTGGAGTTGGAAGGTCATTCATTACATGCTGCGCCTCTATGCAATGATGCTTATATACTAAAAAAACCAAACCACAGGAATACTATACTTTATTTATAAGCGATGATGACTATACTGGGAGTTGGATGCACACTCACCGACAGTCCAATTTGCAGTGTTGATGAATATTCAACAGCTGGCATTACTTTCAGTGGGACAGAAAGCAAGACGTCTGTACTTCATTGTCTTTGATGCTTAATTTCTTTTGTGTATCAATCCTCGGTATGAATACGTGTCCTTCAGCGCCACCAGAACCACCCAACCATCTCCACTCATCTCTATCGGCTGCTCGTCTATTCCAAGCCATCCCAGCCAAACTACCCAACTCATCTCTCCTTCTAGTTCTTTGTTTGTCGTAAATGTACCAGTGTCGAATCATTGTAAAATATTCAGGTGTAGAAAAAACCCTTCAAGACACACACACACACATACACACACACACACACACACACACACACACACACACACACACACACACACACACACACACACACACACACACACACACACACACACACACACACATTCCAATGCACCCTAAGCAAGCGTAGTAAGTTTCCTGCTGTCCTCTACTCAAGGGAATAGTCACTTCAGCTAAGGAATATTACGAACTCTTCCTCCTCCTCCTCCTCCTCCTCCTCCTCCTCCTCCTCCTCCTCTTCTTCTTCTTCTCTCTCCTCCTCCTCCTCCTCCTCCTCCTCCTCCTCCTCCTCCTCCTCCTCCTCCTCCTCCTCCTCCTCCTCCTCCTCCTCCTCCTCCTCCTCCTCCTCCTCCTCCTCCTCCTCCTCCTCCTCCTAATTTTTGTTTTGTTTCTTTGTGCATAGTCATGATGAAGAAAAGTATTTGTTGTTTCAGTGCAACAATAATCAATGTCTCAGTATTCCTTCGTAAGATTTCTTCACCCTAATGTAAAGAGAGAGAGAGAGAGAGAGAGAGAGAGAGAGAGAGAGAGAGAGAGAGAGAGAGAGAGAGAGAGAGAGAGAGAGAGAGAGAGAGAGAGAGACAGAGACAGAGACAGAGACAGAGACAGAGACAGAGACAGAGACAGAGAGAGAGAGAGAGAGAGAGAGAGAGAGCAAAACCAAAAAAATAAAGAGAAAAAAGAAAATCATGGTGTGGAGGGAAAAAAATAAGTTTTGGGGGAAATCGAATACATCAAGTGTGAAATAGCAACAATATTGGTTTTTTTTTAGCGTCAAGCAAGGTATGGATCCTGCTGCTGTAATAGTCTTTTCAGCGTTTTAAAACTCAATCTTTGGTGGCAGTAGTTTTAAATTTTCACCTGAGGAACGCTGGGAATCACTGCTAATAATAATAATAATAACAACAACAATAGCAATCAAAACATTCTAGTATTAAAAACAACACGACACTAACACACAATTCAAAGCAGAGTAATTAGATGAAATAAACGGTGAAAGTAATGAATATCAGGAGACAACCATAGCGGGAGTGTTCAAGTTGATGTGAGGAACAGTAAAATGATTAAGTAATTAGGCTTTCAGCGCGGCACAGCACGAAGGAAGGAACGAAAATACTAATTCATTGGTCTCGTGTGTCACGGTGATGGCCATTAATGAACAATGTGGGGCAGAGGTTGGACTGGAGTGCCGCAAGGTGGGAGGAGGAGGAGGTGGTGAACATGTGCTGCCAGAATGATCAGTACAAAAACAATATTAACGGAATCACTGATTGAATAATGGAAAAGAAAACAATAAAACATTGCAACAGAGAGAGAGAGAGAGAGAGAGAGAGAGAGAGAGAGAGAGAGAGAGAGAGAGAGAGAGAGAGAGAGAGAGAGAGAGAGAGAGAGAGAGAGAGGAGAGAGAGAGAGGAGAGAGAGAGAGAGAGAGAGAGAGAGAGAGAGAGAGAGAGAGAGAGAGAAAAAAAAGAAAAAGAAAAAGAGCATGCGTGTGTGTGTGTGTGTGTTATTCACCATGGTCTAGACTCTAGAGGATCACGCGCTGGACTCGTGATCGTCAGCCATTACCCTCCCTGAAGGAACTCAGAGCTCATAGAGACGGATCTATGGGTAAGGCTGAGACCTCTCACACATCACACACTCCCATTCCCTTGTTCAAGGGGAACAGTATCCACTCCCTGGCAGTGAAAAATCCTCAGCGATCTGAACGGGATTTGAACCTACGCATTGCCGGATGACAGACGGGGGCGCTAACCACTGACCTACGGGAGTGGGTGTGCTTGTGTGTTTGTGTCATTGCCAAACTCAAGTTAAATATTTGAGGCTCATCAATTTTTCAACTTGTTGAAAATGACAACACATCATCATATATGATGACTGATGGAAATCTTTACGATGTCCTGGGCGTGGCCTCCGACACAACCCTAGAAATTATAAGGAAACGGCTCCTACGTCTCACCCTTGTCACACACCCGGACAAGAACCCCGACGACGTTAAGGCGGCCACCGTCAGGTTGCAGCTGCTGCAACGACCTGTTCAAACTCTCTTGGACCCCGAAAAGAGGGCGAGGTACGATGCCAAGCACGGGAGCAACACTCACCAGCCTGAGAGCAAGGCCAAGCCTTCCTACTACTCCTCCTCCTCCTCCTTCTCCTCAACCTCCTCCTCCGAATCTTCTTCTTTCCCCTCCTCCCACTCTTCTTCTTCTTCTTCTTCCTCCTCCTCCTCCGGTAAGTTTTCATTCTCTTCCTCTCCAACTTTCCCTTTCAAATACAAAACAACAGGAGCAGAGGAGGTGTCAGCCAAAGAGAAAATGACCAGGACAAGGAGGCGAGAGAGACAGAAAAAGAAGGAGCAGCAGCAGCCCTGAGCAGGTGACGCCAACACGGACCGGGGGACTTCCAGGTGTGGCAAATCGAGGTGATGCGCCGCGCGGAAATTTCCTTTTACGTTTTCATTTCTATTCCATTTATGTACAAAAGAAAAAAAATAGAGAAGGTAAGAGAAAAAAATTGTGTGGGTGGGGCACACGACAGAGGAATTGGTGATGTAGTTTTAGTACAAGATAGCAATATAGTAAGGGGGGTATGGAAACTGGCACAGGTAATCAAAGCTAAAGAAGGATGTGATGGCAATGTGCTGCTCTAGACGTTCACTGTGTTAGTTGAGCCGTGGAGTGAACCAGTTAAACGTCATTCATACAGTAGTTGTGTTAAAACCTTCATCAATCAAGATGTCAATGAAAGAGATGAATGCTGGTGTGATTATCTACACCTTCCTGGGATGTCTTCAATAATCAACCATTGGTAGTTTGTTTAAGAGTCCCCTGCTGGTAGAAAGCTTAGAGTTATTGCCAAACCATCTTTAACGAGTGTGGACTCTTCTGAATTACGTAACTTAATCACACTAAATTGGACCTCCCCCCATGTCTATATTTCTCCTACTGTCCTCTTTACAGGGTCTGGCAACGAGCGGGATTTTTTTTTACTTAATTTTATTTTTCCTTAGCCAGTACCCTTTTAATGTAAAATCCATGTTTAATTTATTGACTTGTCGTGTCAATAGAGTAGAAATCATAGAATCGCCGTGATCCTTGCACTCCATTTTAGACGCTTAACCTACTTTTTACCGGATTCCTTTTGCCTAAGGCAGTGGTTCTCAAACTTTTCAAACTTACGGAACCCTTTCACATTTCCTGGCATTCGGAGATACCCCCATACGACCCCCTCACCCAATATAGATGGAAATCTCTCCCCCTCCCATGTAGGTGAAACCTTCCCCCAACACACACACACACACACACACACACACACACACACACACACACACACACACACACACACACACACACACACACACACACACACACACACACACACACACACACACACACACACACACACACACACACACACACACACACGACTAAATATGAAAATTCAAAGCTCAGTACTCAGAAACATAATTCTTACCTTTCTTAATGTGATGGGTGAGCTTGTTTCTGGCAACAGAGACCCTCAAAGTCTGGAACTATGTTTGTTAACTGCAGACGCATATCAGGTGCTGCATCCAACTTGCTTCGGTATTTGTTTTTTGTTGCAATTTAACGGGAGAAAGCTACTTCACACATATATGTTGTTGCAAAGGGCATGAGATGTTTCAATGCTCGTTTTGCTAATTCCGGGTACTCATGCAATAGGTTTATCCAGAAAGGAAGGAGAGAGTCCTTGTTGTATTTAGTTTTCAAAGTAAGGTCAGCTGAAATGTCAATCAGCTGTTTTTTTTCAGTCACTGGCAGGTTCTGCTTCATCACATTATCTGCATCCATGAATGGGTTACGTAGCCATGTCAGAGGGTCTGACTGCTTTGGAAAGTACTCTCGTAAGTTATCCTTTAATTGTTGTAAGTGGAGAATCATGCACTCTCTTGTACTGTCAGCCAGTTCTAAGGAGTTTTCGTTCAGGAATGCGTGGCAATTTGGCAGACACTCGGTCTGTCTTTTCTTTACACAGCCAATCCAGAACTCAATCTTAAGAAGAAAGGATTCAATTCTGTCTTGAACATTCAAAATGTTGATAGCAGAACCTTGTAACGATAAGTTAAGGTCATTTAACTTCAAAAATATGTCTGCAAGATAGGCCACCTTACATACCCAGACTTCATCAATGAACTGGCTTGACAGAGATGATTTGTGCTCCCTCAGAAATACTTCAATCTCATTTCTCAATTCATACACACGTGAAAGAATTTTACCGCGAGATAACCAGCGCACCTCTGTATGTAACAACAAGGTTTTGTGAATGGACCCCATCTCCTGACACAATGAGGCAAACACTCGAGAATGAAGAGGTCTAGCCTTAATGAAATTAACTACCTTGATTACTTCATTAAGTGTCTCTGTTAGATCTCTTGGCATCTTTTTCACAACGAGAGCTTCTCTATGAAGGCAACAGTGCTTATGCTCCGTAGCAGGTGCAACGTTTCTGATGAGACCAATTACACCCTTTACTTGGCCTGTCATTGCCTTTGCACCGTCAGTACAAACAGCTATGCAAAGGTCCCACCTAAGATAATTTTTGGTGAAGAAAGTGTCCAGGATCTTAAATATGTCTTCACCTCTTGTGGTTGTCTCAAGAGTTTGGCACAATAGCAGATCTTCGTGAACAGACTCATCTGACACATATCGTACAAACACAAGAAGGACAGCTAAACCTGCAACATCAGTCGATTCATCCAGTTGAATGGTGAAGCCCACTGGACTTGCTTTTATGTGATTTATTAACGCCATTTCACAATTATCTTCCATATCTTTGATTCGGCGTGATATGGTGTCATTTGACAGAGGTACAGTGTCAACAATCTTGCTGTATTTCTCTTCTAACATACAGGAAAGCACATCTTTCATGCACGGTTTTAGTAAAGATTCTGCAATTGTATGAGCTTCACCAGCCCTAGCAATGTGATAAATTACACGGTATGAGGCTTCAAGTGCCTTTCTATTGTCTTGGTAAGCAAATTTCTTGATGGAAACAATACATTTCTTTAATTGGGGAGGCGGTGGTCTAGTGGCTAGCGGTCGGGCATACCAGCTCAGGGCCCCGCGTTCAAGCCTCGGCACGGGCTGGCCACTTTTCTTCGTTACTACCGCCGAGTGGCCTAAGACCACCCACATGCTGCCATAACACCAACCTCGCCGGGACTGCAACGTTATATGCGCGAGGAGCTTCCGCTGGCAGCATGAGCCTATCAACAAGAAGAAACAAGGCGTCACTTAAAAAAACCTAACCCGCGCTACTAACGGGCGGAGGCCAATCATCTAAGGTCTCCTTGAAGCCTACCAGTGCCATGGGTAAAAGAAAATTGATCTTGTTTTCTTACGAAATAATCACTGTGTTTGTTAACTAACTGTGGGTGTTTTGTTTCAAGGTGCCGCCTCAATTTTGCAGGATTCAAGCTACTGTTAGCCAAAACTTGATTACATTCAACACATTGTCCATCAGGAGCATTTTCGTCTCCAACTGACATGAAGCCAAATTTAATGTAACTGTCATCAAACTTGCGCTTCTTTGAATTTCCAGTACCTGATTTACTACCTCTTGATTCTTGTGTTACAGAAGTAGAGGTATGTTGTTCATGCATGGATTGTGTTTCATCACTAGCTTCACCTGTCTGTTCAGCATGCTCTCTACTCACAGTAGAATCAGTAGATGTGTTATCAAGTTTATCACCTTGCAACTCTGGCCGTAAGGTGTGGTATTTCAACCAATTTTCCATCTCAAAGATTTGATAATGCAATGAACAGCACGAAAGCAGTGCAATACGAGTCTCATGAGGCCCGCGGCTGTACTGGCGGCTATTACGAGCCAGCGGTAGGACTGGGACGCGTACAGACCCTGAACGGACCTGTACACTTCACGTACTGTCAGTCAGTCAGTCACTCACTCACTCACTCACTCTCTCACACTCTCACACTCTCACACTCTCTCACTCTCTCTCTCTCTCTCTCTCTCTCTCTCTCTCTCTCTCTCTCTCTCTCTCTCCTCTCTCTCTCTCTCTCTCTCTCTCTCTCTCTCCTCTCTCTCTCTCTCTCTCTCTCTCTCTCTCCTCTCTCTCTCTCTCTCTCTCTCTCTCTCTCTCTCTCTCTCTCCTCTCTCTCTCTCTCTCTCTCTCTCCTCTCTCTCTCTCTCTCTCTCTCTCTCTCTCCTCTCTCTCTCTCTCTCTCTCTCTCTCCTCTCTCTCTCTCTCTCTCTCTCTCTCTCTCCTCTCTCTCTCTCTCTCTCTCTCTCTCTCTCTCTCTCTCTCTCTCTCTCTCTCTCTCTCTCTCTCTCTCTCTCTCTCTCTCTCTCTCTCTCTCTCTCTCTCTCTCTCTCTCTCTCTCTCTCTCTCTCTCTCTCTCTCTCTCTCTCTCTCTCTCTCTCTCTCTCTCTCTCTCTCTCTCTCTCTCTCTCTCTCTCTCTCTCTCTCTCTCTCTCTCTCTCTCTCTCTCTCTCTCTCTCTCTCTCTCTCTCTCCCCCCCCCCTCTCTCCTAAAATGCAAGTGATTTCGTCCCTTTCATATTTAATTTTATCCATTCCTGTTCATATGAAATTATAAATAAATAAAAGTAAGCTTTTGTCAAACGTGTTTAAGTTTTTGCCACGGAACCCTTGAAAGGCCTTCACGGAACCCTGGGGTTCCGCGGAACACAGTTTGAGAACCTCTGGCCTAAGGAGGACATTTAGAAAGCATCTGCTGCTGTGAGATCCATAGTGTAGTGTATTTGAGGAAAACATCGCAAACAAGTCAAACATCTGCAAACACCCCAAACACAGCAAGTTTACCTAAGAATATAAAGAAGCTACAAAAGGTCTGGAGACCTGCACGATGTAGTTACTGTTACTCCAATACTCCTCTATTACCTACACCCATCTCTCGTCCCTCTCCATAAAACAGATATGCCCAGACCAGGGATCGAACCAGGGACCTTTAGATCTTCAGTCTAACGCTCTCCCAACTGAGCTATCTAGGCGCACAAAGATGTCACTCTGTTTGTTTGGTCAGATTCAACAGCAGGTTCAAGAGAAAACTAGACAAAAATATGGATATAGATGAAAGGTGGACATAGGTTGTGTGTATATATACATCATATAAGGATTGCCTCGTGTGGCCTTATTGGTATTTTGCAGATCCCTTAAATTCTTATGTTCATATGCTTGGTTCACCGTTTTTGTTTGTTCGGTCCTTTCACAATAAATATTTTCAGTGTAGAGTCGTGATAAAGAGTGCAATGCTTGAGTTATAATAATGGTTGTTGGCGTACATTATAGTGTAGACAATAGTGAAAGTAATAGGAATCGATTCCGTGAGAACAGTGATTATTTTACTCATTAAACCAAACACTAAACTCCTAGTTGGCGTCTGTGACTCCTCCTCACCGCTGCTGTGATGCCATCCCATGAGGCAGGCAGTGAGTGAGTGCGGCAGGCAGGCAGGCAGGGAGTGAGTGAGTGAGTGAGTGAGAATATGTGTATGTGTGTCTTTGTGTGTGTGTGTGTGTGTGTGTGTGTGTGTGTGTGTGTGTGTGTGTGTGTGTGTGTGTGTGTGTGTGTGTGTGTGTGTGTGTGTGTGTGTGTGTGTGTGTCCGTGTCCGTGTCCGTGTCCGTGTGTGTGTGTGTGTGTGTGTGTGTGTGTCTGTCTGTGTTTTGAAGGGTTTTTTCTACACCTGAATATTTTACAAATAAAAATCTTAACCAGAAAAGCGCTACGACCAAATTTAAGTCTAGTGAGGACGTGTCTCAGGCTTGTGGGGGATGACGGGATCAGACTGAACATCCTGGCTCAGGGTTATGCAGTCAGGCCTGGTGAAGGTGTTAGTGCTGCTCTAGACGTTCACTGTGTTAGTTGACCCGTGGAGTGAACCAATTACACGTCATTCATACAGTAGTAATGTTGAAGCCTTCATCAATCAAGGTCCCCGCTGAGGGGAGTTCCTTGCCGTGGTAGCGGGGCTTGAAGCCTGGTCGGCAACACCACCTACTTAGGTGGCCCGCCTGCCTCTGTATGGTACAGTGTTTGTCGGCCAACGTGGACGAAACACTCCCCCGTCACTACTGGTAATGGAGGCTTACCAGTGGTGACGTATGTGCCTGCCTGACTGCCATCAAGGGCATGGCTCAGCCTCCCCACGTGTTTGCCGTGCGTGGCGACCCGTGTTGCTGGGAGACGGGAGTCCTGGGGTCTGAGCGATTCCGCACGTTGCGCCATGTGGCTAGCAACACGTCCCTTCGGTCCCTTATTCCGGCTAGACGGGCGGCTTGATCTCGGCCCGGTCAAGCCAATCGGCTGGTCACCCGTTGGCTAGGGTCAAGCGAGTGATGCCTGGTGGGCACCGCAACGGTCCCGCGGTTGCCACAAAACATCAGACAGTGCTCGCGTATACTTCCCCCACTACCCCTGGGGTACTGAGTGCGTTATGGCCCCAGCGTGAAACCTCCCTTCATTGGGCTCAAAGTAAGGGTGGGGGGGTGGGGAAGTGAAGATTTGTTACACTCTCATGATTTCCTCCTTCCACATGTCTCGGCCTGCCTCTCTTCCTGACGTCCGCACTCTCTCGGCCTCTCCTCGACCAACGTCTATTACCACCCTGAAGCCCTTCCAGGCTCAGAGTGGCACTAAGAGGGGTTATGTCCCCTCTCCCTCGTTTTCCCGTCCCGGCGCCTCCCGTCTAAAGGGTCGCAAGCGGGGAGCGAGAAACGAGCCTGGCCCACAAGGGCTCACCAAAGAAGTATTGCCTGGTATATATGAGTCTGTTTCGTTTGATAAGTACATGACGGTTAGGTCCGTTAATGGCACGTCGATCATGGATCTTGACGTTTTTGATGTTCACCGTGCTCTTGTCAAGGCTTGTGGCCGCAAGCCTAAGGTGACACCACAGCGGGATGGCAGCCTCCTTGTGGAGGTTGAATCCCAAGAGGAAGCTTCCCGTCTTAGCGCCCTGTCTGGAGTGCCGGGTGCAGAGGTGTCCTGTGCACCACATGATACGCTTAACCAGTCGAAAGGGGTAGTTTTTTGCAGGGACTTTCTCCGCTATAGCGACGAGAGGCTCCTACAAGAGTTGAGGGAGGAGGGTGTTGTAGCAGTCCACCGCTTTCAGAAGAAGGTCGACGGTATTTTGACACCAACGCCGTCCCTGCTTCTAACTTTCAATAGTCGTGTCCTGCCGAAGACTTTGTATTCTGTCTGGTACGTTCTGCCAGTTAAGGCATACATCCCTAATCCTCGTCGTTGCTTCCATTGCTAGAGCTTCGGTCATGTGGCACGTTCCTGTCGACGCCTCCAAAACGACCTTCCAGTAGTTTGTGTGAATTGTGGCGGCACAGGCCATTCTGATGATTGCCCTGGTCCTGTCAAGTGCTGCCATTGCGGCGAAGCAAACCAGGCTTCATCACGGGACTGTGATCGCTACAAATATGAGAAGGAGGTACTTCTCATTCGCACTCGAGAGAGGGTATCCTTTCCTGAGGCGAAAAAGCGAGCATTGACACATCTTGTCCGGCCAGGTGTGACCTATGCCTCCATCGCTGGTCACATCCTACGCAAGCCAACACCCCCTGCCCTCACTCGCCCTCAGACACCTGACCTGCCAGTCGAGCCAGTCAAGCCAGTACAGCCACTGGTCCCTATGGAGGCTTCTAATGCCAAGCAGAAGCGCTCCCTCAGTGAGGACTCCCTTGAGGGGGGTCCTCCTGCAAAAATCCAGCCTCCCGAGCCCTCCCGTGAGCTTGTGGAGGCTGACGTGGTGACGGTTTCTGCCGCCACCACTTGCCCGCAGACTCAGGTCGTCCAGCGGCCTGAGCTCTGTGGTGATGAGATCGCGGGTGGTGGCCGACCGGCGCCTGCGCCCTCGCCCTCCCGGCAACGTACAATCATGAAGAAAAGACCGGTTGCCTCTGCTGTGGGAGGGACTAGGGGCTCATCTCGAGCTCCTGCTCCTTCCCGTAGTGGGCCGGCGCCGGCTGCCAGTACGCGGCCAAAAGTGCCCCACTGCCACCACGAGTGCTGCAAGTGCTGGGAGGGCCCCCTCAAGGAGTCTTCAGAAGCACCATCGAAGGTAAGTCAATTTCACCATACTCCAATGGAACTGTAGAGGTCTCAGAGCAAATTGGGAGGAACTACAACTCCTTCTGAGGAGTCTTCAGTCCTCAGTAGTTTGCTTGCAGGAGACGATGGTAGGCCTTTCCACTCCTCATCCTCCTGCGGGCTACCAGGCCTTTTATTCCTCCCATGATCCTGACCAGGGATATCATGGGAGCTGTGTGAGTGTATTGGTGTGTGCATGAGCACGTGAATGTTTTGTGGCCTTGTTCGAGTCATTGGGTGGCTTGGCTGTTTGGTGTTTGTACGTGTTGATGATTTCTTGTTCTGTTTTGTTAATGTAATTGCATTGTTGGGGTGAAATGGTTGTGGGCTATTCCAATGTGAAGCAGGAGTTACGGTGTCGGCAGGAGTGACGTCAGCAACGAATGTGAGGACGTTCCTGGAGCAAGGGAGCAGTCAGTTCGAGCCAGAGACCCACTGGAGCACCTACCCTCGCCTCTACCTGAGCAGCCACTCTGCCCGATACCCCTGTTCCCGACACCTGTCTGTAGACGTTGCCTTTACTGTTACTTTTAAAGAAGAAAAGCTGACAAGACGTCTTTACTTAACTGCCTCAAGCTATCTAGGCAGTATGGATGGCAAGTTCGACCTGAAGCTGATTCCGGAGTACGACGGCAGTGGTGCACAGTCTGTGGTAGAGTGGTTGGAAAAACTGGAGCTAGTGTGCAAGCTTCAAGGCGTCAGTGGCGAAGTGGCGAGTGTGATCCCACTCCGTCTCACCGGCGGCGCCTTCGCCGTATACCTTCAGCTCGCCGAATCCGACAGGAAGTCTGCCGAGAAAGTGAAGAAGGCTCTGCTAGCCGCTGACCCATATGTGGCGTACGACCAGTTCGTCAGGAGAAGTCTGCGTGCAGGAGAGTCACCGGATGTGTACTTGGCCGAGCTGCGGCGCCTGGCATCTCTGTTCGGCGGAATGAATGACAAAGCCCTCGCTTGTGCCTTTGTATCTGGATTGCCCGAGGAAGTCCGCCAGCTGCTGAGGGCTGGGTCCCGCATTGAGGATCTCAACCTGGACCAGATACTGACACGGGCAAGGGCGGTTGTCAAGGACGACACCGCCCGTGCGTCATCGGCCAGCCTGGGCGCCACGGTGAGACACAATATCGAGCAGTGTGCAGCTGTTACACATCAACTGTGTTTTGTGTGCGAGGGTCCGAATCACCTCGCCAGAGACTGTCTAGCTCGCCACCAAAGTGATATGAGTGGTGGGGCAGGATCCAGTGGTTCAAGACGCCCTCGGCACAGAGTGAGGTGTTATCGTTGTGGTGGTCTTGGCCACTTTGCGTCAGCATGCTCGGGAAACGAGCGTGGAGAGGAGGCGTCAGCGCCAGCCTCCTCTCACGGCAGTCAGTGCTTTGTCAGCCGAGTGCTTTGGTGAGAGTGGGGGGCGTGCAGCGACGTGTGTTGGTGGACACGGGGTGTTCCAGTAGCATGGCGCACGTCTCCTGCTGCAAGGTGTGGACAAAGGACGCCATAAGCATGGTCACTGTGAGCGGGGAGGAGTGGCAGTGCAAGGGAACGGGCCTTGTGCGTCTTCAGCTTGGTAGAGGGGCCGCTGCTGACGTGCGCGCGTGTGTGACTGCCACAAAGCCCCTTGGATATGCGTTCATCCTCGGCATGGACGGCATAAAAGCCCTTGGAGGAGTGACCGTTAATGCGCAGGGTGAAGCACGCTTCAACACTGACAATTCTGCGATGTGTGCGGCCGCCGACACCGTGATGGGTGTTGATGAGCGTGACTTTTGTGCTACCTACGATCCTGAAGCTAACTGCTGGACTGCAGCTTGGAAGTGGGCTGAGAATAAGGAGCCAAGTGTCCTACAGAATCAGGTGGAAGCTTACTCTGTGCGAGGCGATGTAAGAAAACCGTATGAGGAAGAGCTTGAGAAATGGATAGCTGATGGATGGTTACTGCCATACGATGAGAGCAAGTATGGACCAGCTAAGGGCCTAATACCACTCATGGCGGTCATACAAGAAAACAAGAGGAAAGTACGTCCCGTGATGGACTTCCGGGAGCTTAACACACACATCGAAGCTTTCACAGCAGACAGTGACGTGTGTGCGGACAGGCTGCGGGAGTGGCGGAGGCAAGGAGTAAACGCCTCGGTGATTGACCTTGCCAAGGTTTATCTACAGATCAGGATTCATCCGTCACTATGGCCATACCAGACTGTGTGTTTTAAGGGCCAGAAATACTGCCTGACGCGACTGGATTTTGGCCTTAATGTGGCGCCGTTAGTGATGAAGGCTGTCCTGAATTACGTTCTTTCTCAAGACCCAGTTGTAAGGCAAGAAACGTCGGCGTACATTGATGACATCTTTATCAATGAAGATGTTGTTAAGGCCAGCCATGTGAAAGCACACCTGCAGAGTTTTGGGCTGACAAGCAAACCACCTGAACGGCTCGTTGATGGTGCACGAGTGCTGGGCCTTAGGGTCTGGGGGGAGCACGGAGAACTCTTCTGGAAGAGAGACAACGAGGTGGCTGACGTGCCTAATAAGCTTATGCGTAGGTCCGTTTTCTCCTATTGTGGCAAGCTGGTCGGCCACTACTCTGTGTGTGGCTGGCTGCGGGTGGCAACGGCTTTCATCAAGCGAAGAGCCAATGACGTCACAGAAGGATGGGATGACACGATTGCCGGTGGAGAAATAAGGACGCTACTCGAAGAAGTTGTCCAAGATGTCAGAAAAAGTTATCCCGTGCGAGGACGATGGAGTGCCAGAGGTGACGGGGCCAGGGTTTGGGTGGATGCCAGCTCTATAGCACTTGGTGTGGCTATAGAGGTAAACGGGAACATCGTTGAAGACGCCAGCTGGTTGCGTAAGGACGATTCAAGCCATATTAACATGGCGGAGTTAGACGCTGTCATTAAAGGGCTGAACCTTGCGCTGGCCTGGAAGATCAAGAAGGTGGAAGTGCTCACAGACTCGTCGACAGTACAACGCTGGATCTCTGATGACATCTCGGGGAGAAGCAGACTGAAGACAAAAGCGGCCAGCGAGATGCTCATACAAAGGAGAATTGGGATAGTCCTGTCGCTGATCGAGAAGTGCGGCCTTCAGTTGTCTGTTACCCTTGTACCTTCCATCAGCAACAAGGCAGAAAGTCTGACACGTGTGCCACAGCGTTGGTTGAAAGCTTCCGCCGCCCACCCCACAGCTGAACATCCTGTGTGCGCCGCCAGCAGCGAAGTAACCAACACTGACAGGATCAAAGAAATACATCATGCTACTGGTCATCCGGGGATAAAACGCACTCTTTACTTTGTGAAGAGAGTAATTCCCGAAGTCATCAAACAGCAGGTGCACGCTGTTGTCACCAACTGTGACGTGTGCCAGTCCGTTGATCCAGCACCAGTGAAGTGGCGAAAAGGAGACCTAAGCGTGGAGAAAGTGTGGCACAGACTGGGCATGGACATAACTCACTGTGGTGGTCGACACTATCTGACCCTCGTCGACTGCGGGCCGTCACGTTTTGCTGTTTGGCGCCAGCTGAGGCTCCAGACCAGCGAAAGAGTTATCAAACAGTTGGAGGCAGTGTTTTATGAGCGCGGGGCGCCTGAGGAAATACTAACGGACAACGACACTGCCTTCCGCAGCCGACTTTTTGCTGATTTTGCAAAGAGATGGTCTTTGCGTCTACGCTTTCGTTGCGCTCATGTGCCGTCTGGCAATGGCATAATCGAAAGATGCCATCGCACAGTGAAGGTCATCGCCGTGAGGAAAGGCTGTTCTGTGGCAGAGGCGGTGTATCTTTACAACTTGAGGCCTCACGATGATCTCACGTCATCAACCGCGCCAGCAAATATGCTGTATCGGTATCGAGTAAGAGTTCGCGACGTGGATCCTTGTGAGGAGAGTGAGCTGGAAGTTGAAGGTCCATACCAAGCTGGAGACAAAGTGTGGGTAAAGCCTCCTAAAGTACGATGTGATGAGCGACACAAGAGAGGCACGATAACAAGAGTCCTGTCACATCAAGCTGTAGAAGTCGACGGAGTTCCCCGCCACGTGAAGGATCTTCACCTCCGCACCTCCCAGGAAGAACAAGCTGAAACAACCGTGGACGAAAAGGATGAGGAACTCTACATTCAACTTAATGGGCAGGCCAATGATGGGGAGGAACGCGCCTCTGACGCAAGTGATGAGTCAGACCATGACGCCGCAGCTGATGGGCCAGAACGTACGCTGCCCCGGCGATCATCAAGGATTCGGAAGTCTCGTGTGTGTAGCTTGTGTGAATGAGTTTCAGGGGGGAGTGTGTGAGTGTATTGGTGTGTGCATGAGCGCGTGAATGTTTTGTGGCCTTGTTCGAATCATTGGGTGGTTTGGCTGTTTGGTGTTTGTACGTGTTGATGATTCCTTGTTCTGTTTTGTTAATGTAATTGCATTGTTGGGGTGAAATGGTTGTGGGCTATTCCAATGTAAAGCAGGAGTTACGGTGTCGGACGGAGTTACGTCAGCAACGAATGTGAGGACGTTCCTGGAGCAAGGGAGCAGTCAGTTCGAGCCAGAGACCCACTGGAGCACCTACCCTCGGCTCTACCTGAGCAGCCACTCTGCCCGTTACCCCTGTTCCCGACACCTGTCTGTAGACATTGCCTTTACTGTTACTATTAAAGAAGAAAAGCTGACAAGACGTCTTTACTTAACTGCCTCAAGAGCTCCGCTATTTTTATATCTTCTGCTATCACTTTTACTGTTCTTCCTCTTAACTCTCCTCTGGAGGTGGTTGCTGGTCTACTTTACCTTCTCTTCTATTTATCTCCCCCCTAATACGCGTGTTGTTAAGGAGGACTTTACGGCTCTTCTCCGTCTTCTCCCTTCTCCTTTCCTGTTACTGGCGACTTTAACGGACGCCACCAGCTATGGGGTAACACTGTCATCAACAGCAGGGGCGTCATGTTGGCTACAGCTTTTGCCGATCTTGACCTCTGCATTCTCAACGACTCACTGTTATAGTGCCACTGGCTCGTTCTCCGTGCTCGACCTGTCTGTATGTTCCTCTGACATCTACCTCGACTTCTCCTGGCAGGTCACTGAGGACCTATGCGGGAGTGACCACTACCCCATAGTCCTCAAGACCCCCGAGGTAGTGCCATCTGCTCGTGTCCCTCGATGGCGAATGGATAGGGTGGATTGGGCTGCCTTTCGCCTTCTTGCTCAGGTGGATCACTGCCTTGAGGATTTAAGTGGGATACACGACGCAGTCGCCTATTTCACTGCTCTCATGCGGTGGTCCGCTGAGCACTCCATTCCTCAGACCTCTGGGACCGTCCACCGCAGACCGGTGCCCTGGTGGTTTGAGGGTTTAGGGTGAGAACACTCATTCAAGAATTGTCCCTGCCTCAACCCTCCATAGCGGCACCGGGGCTACCCTCTATCCCGCCCTGGGAGTTCCCGGCGATACAGTGTTGTCGCACCCTCCCGGTGCCTAAAGCATCATTGCCAGACTTTGCCATAAAGTCCATGTTTTTAGCTCATTCTTTTGAGCATGAAGGTTGCATACCAGTTTTTACTGACGGCTCCAAATCCGACGCTGGCGTCGGTTATGGAGCCGTCTTTCCTGACTTTACCCGGTGTGGCACCCTCCCTGTTTTTAGTTCCGTTTTTACAGCAGAGCTTTCTGCCATTCTGCTGGCTCTTCGGGCTATCTATCCTCTCCAGGTGAGGAGATATGTGATTTTTACCGAATCCCGTACTGCCCTCTCGTCAGTCGAAAACCGGTTTTCCCTCCACCCTTTGGTGCTCCAAATACTTATCTGACTGCTACAGTGCCGTAGACGGGGTTATACGATTTCCTTTTGCTGAGTCCCTGCACACGTCTCGGTCGAAGGGAACGAGAGAGCGGACGAGATAGCCAAGGCCGCTGCTCGTCATCCTGTTCCCCCTTGCTCTGTTCCTTATCGAGACCTGTTCCCTTCCATCAGGACTGCTGCACAATCGGTGTGGCAAGCTCGGTGGGAGGGAATAAGGACCACTGCAAAGATGGGGGAGATTGCTGCCGGGGTTGTACACCCATTCCTCCATATGAGAAAGCGAAGCCATGAGACGGTACTGACTCGTCTTAAGACGGGTCACACACACTTGACACACAGCTACCTTTTGTCCCGGGGCGTTCAGCCTTATTGTGATGACTGTTTGGTCCCCTTGACTGTGCGGCACTTGCTGGTCGAATGCCCAAGTCTGGGGGACCTGCGAGAGCAATACCTCCCCCGATGCCGGGGAGAGGACGGAACCATCCACCTCTATCTCATCCTGGGGAAGATGTGCCTTACCCCGGGACATGAGGTTCTGAAGTTTGTTGAGGAGGCCGGTCTTCTCCACAAGCTTTAAATTAGTAGTAAAATTCGGCGCCATATGACCACGTTGTTGCGGCGCCATGGTTTCAATTATTTAATCATCAATCAATCATCAACAAGGTGTCAATGAAGGAGATGAATGCTGGTGTGATTCTCTACACCTTACTGAGATGTCTTCAATAATCAAACATTGATTGTTTGTTTAAGAGTTCCTTGCTGGTAGAAAGCTTAGAGCTATTGTCAAACCATCTTTAACGACTGTGGACTCTTCTGAATTATGTAACTTAATCATACTAAATTGGACTTACCCCCCCATATCTATATTTCTCCTACTGTCCTCCTTACAGGGTCTGGTAAAAATCGGGATTTTTTAAAAATTATTTTTGTTTTCCCTTAGCCAGTACCCTTTTAATGTTAAAAAAAAAAATAAAAAAATTTATCCGTGTTTAATTTGTTGACTTGTCGTGTCAATAGAGTAAAAATCATAGAATCGCCGTGGTCCTTCCACTCAAAAAGGTAGATATTCTTCCATCCATTCTAGACGCTTTACCTACTTTTTACCAGATTCCTTTTGCCTAAGGAGAACATTTAGAAAGCATCTGCTGCTGTGAGATCCATAGTGTAGTGTATTTGAGGAAAACATCGCAAACAAGTCAAACATCTGCAAACACCTCAAACACAGCAAGCTTACCTAAGAACATAAGGAAATTACAAAAGGTCCGGTGGCCTTCACGAGGTAGTTACTGTTACTCCAATACTCATTTATTACCTACACCCATCTCTCGTCCCTCTCCATAAAACAGATATGCCCAGACCAGGGATTGAACCAGGGACCTTTAGATCTTCAGTCTAACGCTCTCCCAACTGAGCTATCTAGGCGCACAAAGATGTCACTCTCTTTGTTTGGGCAGATTCAACAGCATGTTCATCAGAAAATTACACAAAAATATGGATATGGATGAAAGGTGGACATAGGTTGTGTGTATATATACATCATACAAGGATTGCCTCGTGTGGCCTTATTGGTATTTTCCAGATCACTTAAATTCTTATGTTCATATGCTTGGTTCACCGCTTTTGTTTGTTTGGTCCTTTCACAGTAAATATTTTCAGTGTAGAGTCGTGATAAGGAGTGCAATGCTTGAGTTATAATGATGGTTGTTGGCGTACATTATAGTGTAGACAATAGTTAAAGTAATAGGAATCGATTCCGTGAGAACAGTGATTATTTTGCTCATCAAACCAAACACCGAACTCGTAGTTGGCGGCTGTGACTCCTCCTCACCGCTGCTGTGATGCCATCCCATGAGGCAGGCAGTGAGTGAGTGCAGCAGGCAGGCAGGCAGGCAGGCAGGGAGTGAGTGAGTGAGTGAGTGAGTGAGTGAGTGAGTGAGTGAGAATATGTGTGTTTATGTTTTGTTTATATGTGTGTGTGTGTGTGTGTGTGTGTGTGTGTGTGTGTGTGTGTGTGTGTGTGTGTGTGTGTGTGTGTGTGTGTGTGTGCGTGTGTGTGTGTGTGTCTGTGTGTGTGTGTGTGTGTGTATGAGTGTTTGTGTTTGTGTGTGTGTGTGTGTGTGTGTGTGTGTGTGTGTGTGTGTGTGTGTGTGTGTGTGTGTGTGTGTGTGTTTAAGGGTTTTTCTACCCATGAATAATTTACTATGAAAAAACCGAACCAGCAAAACGCGACGAGCAAATTTAAGTCTAGTGAGGACGTGTCTCTGGCTTGTGGGGGATGACGGGACCAGACTGAACATCCTGGCTCAGGGTTGTGCAGTCAGGCCTGGTGAAGGTGTTAGTGCTGCTCTAGACGTTCACTGTGTTAGTTGAGCGGTGGAGTGAACCAGTTAAACGTCATTAATACAGTAGTTGTATTAAAACCTTCATCAACCAAGGTGTCAATGAAAGAGATGAAAGCTGGTGTGATTCTCAACACCTTCCTGGAATGTCTTCAATAATCAAGCATTGGTAGAAAGCTTAGAGTTATTGCCAAACCATCTTTAACGAGTGTGGAATCTTCTGAATTACGTAACTTAATCACACTAAATTTGACTTTCACCCCATGTCTATAATTCTCGTACTGTCCTCTTTAAAGGATCTTGCAAAAAGCGGTATTTTTTTACTTATTTTTTTTCCACTTAGCCAGTACCCTTTTAATGTAAAACATGTTACAATTTGCTGACTTGTCGTGTGAATGGAATAAAAATCATAGAATCGCCGTGATCCTTACACTCAATAAGGTAGATATTCTTCTATCCATTTTAGACGTTTAACCTACTTTTTACCGGATTGCTTTTGCCAAAGGAGAACATTTAGAAAGCATCTGCTGCTGTGCGATCCATAGTGTAGTGTATTTGACGAATTCATCGCAAACAAGTCAAACATCTGCAAACACCCCAAATACAGCAAGTTTACCTAAGAACATAAGGAAGCTACAAAAGGTCCGGTGGCCTTCACGAGGCAGTTCCTGTTACTCCAATACTCATCTATTACCTACACCCATCTCTCATCCCTCTCCATAAAACAGATATGCCCAGACCAGGGATTGAACCAGGGACCTTTAGATCTTCAGTCTAACGCTCTCCCAACTGAGCTATCTAGGCGCACAAAGATGTCACTCTGTTTGTTTGGGCAGATTCAACAGCATGTTCAAGAGAAAATTACACAAAAATATGGATATGGATGAAAGGTGGACATAGGTTGTGTGTATATATACATCATACATGGATTTCCTCCTGTGGCCTTATTGATATTTTGCAGATCCCTTAAATTCTTATGTTAATATGCTTGGTTCACCGCTTTTGTTTGTTTGGTCCTTTCACAGTAAATATTTTCAGTGTAGAGTCGTGATAAAGAGTGCAATGCTTGAGTTATGATGATTGTTTTTGGCGTACATTATAGTGTAGACAATAGTTAAAGTAATAGGAATCGATTCCGTGAGAACAGTGATTATTTTACTCATCAAACCAAACACCAAACTCTTAGTTGGCTGCTGTGACTCCTCACCGCTGCTGTGATGCCATTTCATGAGGCAGGCAGTAAGTGAGTGCGGCAGGCAGGTAGGCAGGCAGGCAGGAAGTGAGTGAGTGAGTGAAAATATGTGTGTTTATGTTTCTTGATGTGTGTGTGTGTGTGTGTGTGTGTGTGTATGTGTGTGTGTGTGTGTGTGTGTGTGTGTGTTTGTGTGTGTGTGTGTGTGTGTGTGTGGTGTGTGTGTGTGTGTGTGTGTGTGTGTGTGTGTGTGTGTGTGTGTGTGTGTGTGTGTGTGTGTGTGTGTGTCTGTGTCTGTGTCTGTGTGTGTGTGTGTGTGTGTGTGTCTGTCTGTGTCTTGAAGGGTTTTTTCTACACCTGAATATTTTACAATGAAAAAACCTAACCAGAAAAGCGTTACGACCAAATTTAAGTCTAGTGAGGACGTGTCTCAGGCTTGTGGGGAATGACGGGACCAGACTGGATATCCTGGCTCAGGATTATGCAGTCAGGCCTGGTGAAGGTGTTAGTGCTGCTCTAGACGTTCACTGTGTTAGTTGACCCGTGGAGTGAATCAGTTAAACGTCATTCATACAGTAGTGATGTTAAAACCTTCATCAACCAAGGTGTCAATGAAGGAGATGAATGCTTGTGTGATTCTCTACACCTTCCTGGGATGTCTTCAATAATCAATCATTGATAGTTTGTTTAAGAGTCCCATGCTCGTAGAAAGGTTAGAGTTATTGCCAAACATTCTTTAACGAGTGTGGAATCTTCTGAATTACGTAACTTAATCACACTAAATTTGACTTCCCTCCCATGTCTATATTTCTCCTACTCTCCTCTTTACAGGGTCTGGCAACAAGCGTGATTTTTTTTTATAATTATTTTTGGTTTCCCTTATCCAGTACCCTTTTAATGTTTATCCATGTTTAATTTGTTGATTTGTCGTGTCAATAGAGTCAAAATCATAGAATCGCCGTGATCCTTGCACTCGAAAAGGTAGATATTCTTCCATCCATTTTAGACGCTTTACCTACTTTTTACCGGATTCCTTTTGCCTAAGGAGAACATTTAGAAAGCATCTGCTGCTGTGAGATCCATAGTGTAGTGAATTTGAGGAAAATATCGCAAACAAGTCAAACATCTCCAAACACCCCAAACACAGCAAGCTTACCTAAGAATATAAATAAGCTACAAAAGGCCCGGTGGCCTGCACAAGGTAGTTCCTGTTACTCCAATACTCCTCTATTACCTACACCCATCTCTCGTCCCTCTCCATAAAACAGATATGCCCAGACCAGGGATTGAACCAGGGACCTTTAGATCTTCAGTCTAACGCTCTCCCAACTGAGCTATCTAGGCGCACAAAGATGTCACTCTGTTTGTTTGGGCAGATTCAACAGCAGGTTCAAGAGAAAATTAGACAAAAATATGGTTATAGAATAAAGGTGGACATAGGTTGTGTGTATATATACATCATATAAGGATTGCCTCGTGTGGCCTTATTGGTATTTTGCAGATCCCTTAAATTCTTATGTTCATATGCTTGGTTCACCGCTTTTGTTTGTTCGGTCCTTTCACAGTAAATATTTTCAGTGTAGATTCGTGATAAAGAGTGCAATGCTTGAATTATAATGATGGTTGTTGGCGTACATTATAGTGTCGACAATAGTGAAAGTAATAGGAATCGATTTCGTGAGAACAGTGATTATTTTACTCATTAAACCAAACACCACACTCTTAGTTGGCGGCTGTGACTCCTCCTCACCGCTGCTGTGATGCCATCACATGAGTCAGGCAGTGAGTGAGTGTGGCATGCAGGCAGGCAGGGAGTGAGTGAGTGAGTGAGTGAAAATATGTGTGTTTATGTTTTTTGATGTGTGTGTGTGTGTGTGTGTGTGTGTGTGTGTGTATGTGTGTGTGTGTGTGTGTGTGTTTGTGTGTCTGTGTGTGTGTGTGTGTGTGTGTGTGTGTGTGTGTGTGTGTGTGTGTGTGTGTGTGTGTGTGTGTGTGTGTCTGTCTGTATTGAAGTGTTTTTTCTACACCTGAATATTTTACAATAAAAAAACCTAACCAGAAAAGCGCTACGAGCAAATTTAAGTCTAGTGAGGACGTGTCTCAGGCTTGTGGGGGATGACGGGATCAGACTGAACATCCTGGCTCAGGGTTATGCAGTCAGGTCTGGTGAAGGTGTTAGTGCTGCTCTAGACGTTCACTGTGTTAGTTGAGCCGTGGAGTGAACCAGTTAAACGTCATTCATACAGTAGTGATGTTAAAACCTTCATCAACCAAGGCGTCAATGAAAGAGATGAATGTTGGTGTGATTCTTTACACCTTCCTGGGATGTCTTCAATAATCAATCATTGATAGTTTGTTTGAGAGTCCCCTGTTGGTAGAAAGCTTAGAGTTATTGCCAAACCATCTTTAACGAGTGTGGACGCTTCTGAATTACGTAACTTAATCACACTAAACTGGACTTCCCCCCAATGTCTATATTTCTCCTACTGTCCTCTTTGCAGGGTCTGGCAACAAGCGGGATTTTTTTTTACTTATTTTTTGTTTTCCCCTAGCCAGTACCCTTTTAATGTTTATCCATGTTTAATTTGTTGATTTGTCGTGTCAATAGAGTCAAAATCATAGAATCGCCGTGATCCTTGCATTCAAAAAGGTAGATATTCTTCCATCCATTTTAGACGCTTTACCTACTTTTTACCGGATTCTTTTTGCCTAAGGAGAACATTTAGAAAGCATCTACTGCTGTGCGATCCATAGTGTAGTGTATTTGAGGAAAACATCGCGAACAAGTCAAACATCTGCAAACAGCCCAAACACAGCAAATCTAACTAAGAACATAAGGAAGCTACAAAAGGTCCGGAGGCCTGCACGAGGTAGTTCCTGTTACTCCAATACTCCTCTATTACCTACACCCATCTCTCATCCCTCTCCATAAAACAGATATGCCCAGACCAGGGATTGAACCAGGGACCTTTAGATCTTCAGTCTAACGCTCTCCCAACTGAGCTATCTAGGCACACAAAGATGTCACTCTGTTTGTTTGGGCAGATTCAACAGCAGGTTGAAGAGAAAATTAAGCAAAAATATGGATATGGATGAAAGTTGGACATAGGTTGTGTGTATATATACATCATACAAGGACTGCCTCGTGTGGCTTTATTGGTATTTTGCAGATCCCTTACATTCTTATGTGCATATGCTTGGTTCACCGCTTTTGTTTCTTTGGTCCTTTTACAGTAAATATTTTCAGTGTAGAGTCGTGATAAAGAGTGCAATGCTTGAGTTATAATGATGGTTGTTGGCGTACATTATAGTGTAGACAATAGTGAAAGTAATAGGAATCGATTCCGTGAGAACAGTGATTATTTTACTCATTAAACCAAACACCAAACTCTTAGTTGGCGGCTGTTACTCCTCCTCACCGCTGCTGTGATGCCATCCCATGAGGCAGGCAGTGAGTGAGTGCGGCAGGCAGGCAGGCAGACAGGCAGGGAGTGAGTGAGTGAGTGAGTGAGAATGTGTTTTTTTGTTTTTTTTTATGTGTGTGTGTGTGTATGTGTGTGTGTGTGTGTGTGTGTGTGTGTGTGTCTGTGTCTGTGTCTGTGTCTGTGTCTGTGTCTGTGTCTGTGTCTGTGTGTGTGTGTGTGTGTGTGTGTGTGTGTGTGTGTGTGTGTGTGTGTGTGTGTGTGTGTCTGTCTGTGTTTTGAAGGGTTTTTTCTAAACCTGAATATTTTACAAATAAAAATCTTAACCAGAAAAGCGCTACGACCAAATTTAAGTCTAGTGAGGACGTGTCTCAGTCTTGTGGGGGATGACTGGACCAGACTGAACCTCCTAGCTCAGGGTTATGCAGTTAGGCCTGGTGAAGGTGTTAGTGCTGCTCTAGACGTTCACTGTGTTAGTATACCCGTGGAATGAACCAGTTAAACGTCATTCATACAGTATTAATGTTGAAGCCTTCATCAATCAAGGTCCCCGCTGAGGGGAGTTCCTTGCCGTGGTAGCGGGGCTTAAAGCCTGGTTTGCAACACCACCTACTTAGCTGGCCCGCCTGCCTCTGTATGGTACAGTGTTTGTCGGCCAACGTGGACGAAACACTCCCCCGTCATTACAGGTAATGGAGGCTTACCAGTGGTGACGTATGTGCCTGCCTGACTGCCATCAAGGGCATGGCTCAGCCTCCCCACGTGTTTGCCGTGCGTGGCGACCCGTGTTGCTGGGAGACGGGAGTCCTGGGGTCTGAGCGATGCCGCACGTTGCGCCATGCAGCTAGCAACACGTCCCTTCGGTCCCTTATTCCGGCTAGACGGGCGGCTTGATCTCGGCCCGTTCAAGCCAATCGGCTGGTCACCCGTTGGCTAGGGTCAAGCGGGTGATGCCTGGTGGGCACCGCAACGGTCCCACGGTTGCCACAAAACATCAGACAGTGCTCGCGTATACTTCCCCCACTACCCTTGGGGTGCTGGTGCGTTATGGCCCCAGCGTGAAGCCTCCCTTCATTGGGCTCAAAGTAGGGGTAGGGGGGTGGGGAAATCAAGATTTGTTACACTCTCATGATTTCCTCCTTCCACATGTCTCGGACTGCCTCTCTTCCTGACGTCCGCACTCTCTCGGCCTCTCCTCGACCAACGTCTATTACCACCCTGAAGCCCTTCCAGGCTCAGAGTGGCACTAAGAGGTGTTATGTCCCCTCTCCCTCGTTTTCCCGTCCCGGCGCCTCCCGTCTAAAGGGTCGCAAGCGGGGAGCGAGAAACGAGCCTGGCCCACAAGGGCTCACCAAAGAAGTATTGCCTGGTATATTTGAGTCTCTTTCGTTTGATAAGTACATGACGGTTAGTTCCGTCAATGGCACATCGATCATTGATTTTGACGTTTTTGATGTTCACCGTGCTCTTGTCAAGGCTTGTGGCTGCAAGCCTAAGGTGACACCACAGCGGGATGGCAGCCTCCTTATGGAGGTTGAATCCCAAGAGGAAGCTTCCCGTCTTAGCGCCCTGTCTGGAGTGCTGGGTGCAGAGGTGTCCTGTGCACCACATGATACGCTTAACCAGTCGAAAGGGGTAGTTTTTTGCAGGAACCTTCTCCGCTATAGCGACGAGAGGCTCCTACAAGAGTTGAGGGAGGAGGGTGTTGTAGCAGTCCACCGCTTTCAGAAGAAGGTCGACGTTATTTTGACACCAACGCCGTCCCTGCTTCTGACTTTCAATAGTCGTGTCCTGCCGAAGACTTTGTATTCTGCCTGGTACGTTCTGCCAGTTAAGGCATACATCCCTAATCCTCGTCGTTGCTTCCATTGCCAGAGCTTCGGCCATGTGGCACGTTCCTGTCGACGCCTCCAAAACGACCTTCCAGTAGTTTGTGTGAATTGTGGCGGCACAGGCCATTCTGATGATTGCCCTCGTCCTGTCAAGTGCTGCCATTGCGGCGAAGCACATCAGGCTTCATCACGGGACTGTGATCGCTACAAATATGAGAGGAGGTACTTCTCATTCGCACTCGAGAGAGGGTATCCTTTCCTGAGGCGAAAAAGCGAGCATTGACACATCTTTTCCGGCCAGGTGTGACCTATGCCTCCATCGCTGGTCACATCCTACGCAACCCAACACCCCCTGCCCTCACTCGCCCTCAGACACCTGACCTGCCAATCGAGCCAGTCAAGCCAGTACAGCCACTGGTCCCTATGGAGGCTTCTAATGCCAAGCAGAAGCGCTCCCGCAGTGAGGACTCCCTTGAGGGGGGTCCTCCTGCAAAAATCCAGCCTCTCGAGTCCTCCCGTGAGCTCATGGAGGCTGACGTGGTGACGGTTTCTGCCGCCACCACTTGCCCGCAGACTCAGGTCGTCCAGCGGCCTGAGCTCTGTGGTGATGAGATCGCGGGTGGTGGCCGACCGGAGCCTGCGCCCTCGCTCTCCCGGCAACGTACAATCATGAAGAAGAGACCGGTTGCCTCTGCTGTGGGAGGGACTAGGGGCTCATCTCGAGCTCAAGTCCCCGTGACTTGCCCCACTGCCACCACGAGTGCTGCAGGTGCTGGGAGGGCCCCCTCAAGGAGTCTTCAGAAGCACCATCGAAGGTAAGTCAATTTCGCCATACTCCAATGGAACTGTAGAGGTCTCAGAGCAAATTGGGAGGAACTACAACTCCTTCTGAGGAGTCTTCAGTCCTCAGTAGTTTGCTTGCAGGAGACGATGGTAGGCCTTTCCACTCCTCATCCTCCTGCGGGCTACCAGGCCTTTTATTCCTCCCATGATCCTGACCAGGGATATCATGGGAGCTCCGCTATTTTTATATCTTCTGCCATCACTTTTACTGTTCTTCCTCTTAACTCTCCTCTGGAGGTTGTTGCTGGTCGACTTTACCTTCTCTTTTATTTATCTCCCCCCTAATACGCGTGTTGTTAGGGAGGACTTTACGGCTCTTCTCCGTCTTCTCCCTTCTCCTTTCCTGTTACTGGGCGACTTTAACGGACGCCACCAGCTATGGGGTGACACTGTCACCAAGAGCAGGGGCGTCATGTTGGCTGCAGCTTTTGCCGATCTGAACCTCTGCATCCTCAACAGTGGTGGAACGACTCAATGTCATGGTGCCACTGGCTCGTTCTCCGTGCTCGACCTGTCTGTATGTTCCTCTGAAATCTACCTCGACTTCTCCTGGCAGGTCACTGATGACCTATGCGGGAGTGACCACTACCCCATAGTCCTCAAGACCCCCGAGGTAGTGCCATCTGCCCGTGTCCCTCGATGGCGAATGGATAGGGTGGATTGGGCTGCCTTTCGCCTTCTTGCTCAGGTGGATCACTGCCTTGAGGATTTCAGTGGGATACACGACGCAGTCGCCTATTTCACTGCCCTCATGCGGTGGTCCGCTGAGCACTCCATTCCTCAGACATCTGGGACCGTCCACCGCAGACCGGTGCCCTGGTGGTTTGAGGAATGTAAGCAGGCTGTAGTGGAGCGTCGCCGGGTTTTTGGTCGTTACAAACGTCACAAAACCGACTTCTACAGGGTGGCCTATAAACAGGCCAGGGCTCGAGCGCAGAGAACTTTGAAGGAGGCATGTCGTGCATCTTTTCGCTCCTTTTTGAACACCCTGACATGCCTAACACCAATGTCAAAAGTTTTGAAGCGTGTGCGAAAGATATCGGGGAAGCACATTCCTTCTGCTCCACCGGTGCTAAAGATCAATGGCACCGTCGTGGCGGATGGTGTTGCTGTAGCCAACGCTATAGGCGTGTCATTTGCACACATTTCCAGGCGTGCCTCACGCTCACCAGCTGTACAGCGTGAGCTTGCCTTCCAGGAGCGACATGAGCTGGAATTTTCGTCATTTGCGACGAAACATATAATGTACCGTTCACTATGCAGGATGTACTCACTGCTCTGTCCACCTGCAGTGACACATACACAGGACCTGATGGCATCCCTTATGCCATGATACGGCACCTCCAGGTTGACTCTCTCTCCTTCCTGCTTGATAGGGAAGGCGTCATTCCTCCATCATGGAAGGTGGCTACAATAATCCCGATCCCTAAGCCAGGGAAAGACCCTGCTAACCCGCTACACTATTGCCCTATCGCATTGACATCTTATCTTATGAAGGCATTTGAAAAGATGGTCAATGCCCGCCTCGTCTGCTTCCTCGAAAAGAACACTCATCTCTCTCCTGTACAGTATGGCTTTCGTCGAGCCAGATGGATGCAGATGGAATCTACCATCTGCCGTGCTTTTGCGCAGAAGCATCACGTGGTGAGCGTGTTTTTCGATCTCGAGAAACCATTTGACACAACATGGAGGTATGGCATCCTCCACGTCCTTTACTCCATAGGGCTGAGAGGCAACCTTTCTCTGTTCCTCCAGTCCTTCCTCAGGTATCGCACCATCAGAGTCAGGGTTGGCACTGCCTTCTCGGGCATCTATGTGCAAGAAGAGGGAGTCCCACAGGGTAGTGTCCTTAGTGTCACCTTATTTGGCCTGGCCATCAATGGCATCGCTGAGAGCTTACCACCAGATATCCATTGCTTACTCTATGTGGACGACTTTTCCATCTCCTATGCTTCATCCCGCCTCGATGTTGCCGAGCGCCACATCCAGCTAGCACTGAATCGGGTCACAAGGTGGGCTGACTCACGTGGGTTTCGCTTCTCTCCCGCGAAAACGTTGACCATGCACTTTTCGCGGGTGAGGGGCGCCTTCCGTGAGTCTGACCTCTACCTCTATGGTAGCAGACTCTCAGCTGCTGAGCAGACACGCTTTTTAGGAGTATTTTTGACAGACGTCTCACATGGGTCCCTCATCTAAAAGACTTGAAGGTTGCGTGTTCAAAGCGCCTCTCTCTCTTACGGGTACTGTCCAGCCTCTCCTGGGGTGCAGACCGTACTATCCTTCTTAGACTGTACCAATCATTGTTGCAGTCTAAGTTGGACTACGGCTGTGAGGTGTACTCTTCTGCCACTCCAGCTCGACTAAGATGCTGGACTCCATCCACCACACTGGAGACAGGCTGGCGACGAACCTGCCCCATTCCAAGCCTTCTTTTGGATGCTGGCATATTACCGCTGGACTTGCATCGGTAGTCCATTGTCTGCAAGCTGTGGTTTAGGGCTCACGGTAATCCTGGTTGCCCTACACACTCTACTCTGTCAGACACCTCACTCGACAATCTTTATTCTATCTCCCCACGGTGTCCTCAGCCTCTTGGGTTTAGGGTGAGGACACTCATTCAAGAATTGTCCCTGCCTCAACCCTCCATAGCGGCACCGGAGCTACCCTCTGTCCCGCCCTGGGAGTTCCCGGCGATACAGTGTTGTCGCACCCTCCCGGTGCCTAAAGCATCAATGCCAGACTTTGCCATAAAGTCCATGTTTTTAGCTCATTCTTTTGAGCATGAAGGTTGCATACCAGTTTTTACTGACGGCTCCAAATCCGACGCTGGCGTCGGTTATGGAGCCGTCTTTCCTGACTTTACCCGGTGTGGCACCCTCCCTGTTTTTAGTTCCATTTTTACAGCAGAGCTTTCTGCCATTCTGCTGGCTCTTCGGGCTATCTATCCTCTCCAGGTGAGAAGATATGTGATTTTTTCCGATTCCCGTGATGCCCTCTCGTCAGTCGAAAACCGGTTTTCCCCCCCACCCTTTGGTGCTCCAAATACTTATCTGACTGCTACAGTGCCGTAGACGGGGTTATACGATTTCCTTTTGTTCAGTCCCTGCACACGTCTCGGTCGAGGGGAACGAGTGGGCGGACGAGATAGCCAAGGCCGCTGCTCGTCATCCTGTTCCCCCTTGCTCTGTTCCTTATCGTGACCTGTTCCCTTCCATCAGGACTATAACACAATCGGTTTGGCAAGCTCGGTGGGAGGGAATAAGGGCCACTGCAAAGATGGAGGAGATTGCTGCCGGAGTTGTACACCCATGGCCACTCCTCCATATGAGAAAGCGAAGCCATGTGACGGTACTGACCCGTCTTAGGACGGGTCACACACACTTGTCACAAAGCTACCTTTTGTCCCGGGGCGTTCAGCCTTATTGTGATGACTCTTTGGTTCCCTTGACAGTGCGGCACTTGCTGGTCGAATGCCCAAGTCTGGGAGACCTGCGAAAAGCAATACTTCCCCCGATGCCGGGGAGAGGACGGAACCATCCGCCTCTATCTCATCCTGGGGAAGACGTGCCTTACCCCGGGACATGAGGTTCTGAAGTTTGTTGAGGTGGCCGGTCTTCTCCACAAGCTTTAAATTAGTAGTAAAATTCGGCGCCATATGACCACGTTGTTGCGGCGCCATGGTTTCAATTATTTAATCATCAATCAATCATCAACCAAGGTGTCAATGAAGGAGATGAATGCTGGTGTGATTCTCTACACCTTACTGAGATGTCTTCAATAATCAAACATTGATTGTTTGCTTAAGAGTTCCCTGCTGGTAGAAAGCTTAGAGCTATTGCCAAACCATCTTTAACGAGTGTGGACTCTTCTGAATTACGAAACTTAATCATGCTAAATTGGACCTACCGCCCATGTCTATATTTCTCCTACTGTTCTCCTTACAGGGTCTGGCAATAGCGGGATTTTTTTTGACTTATTTTTGTTTTCCCTAGCCAGTACCATTTTAATGTAAAATAATAAAAAATTTATCCATGTTTAATTTATTGACTTGTCGTGTCAATTGAGTAAAAATCATAGAATCGCCGTGATCATTGCACTCAAAAAGGTAGATATTCTTCCATCCATTCTAGACGCTTAACCTACTTTTTACCGGATTCCTTTTGACTAAGGAGAACATTTAGAAAGCATCTGCTGCTGTGAGATCCATAGTGTAGTGTATTTGAGGAAAACATCGCAAACAAGTCAAACATCTGCAAACACCCCAAACACAGCAAGTTTACCTAAGAACATAAGGAAGCTACAAAAGGTCCGGTGGCCTTCACAATGTAGTTCCTGTTACTCCAATAATCTTCTATTACCTACACCCATCTTTCGTCCCTATCCATAAAACAGATATGCCCAGACCAGGGATTGAACCAGGGACCTTTAGATCTTCAGTCTAACGCTCTCCCAACTGAGCTATCTAGGCGCACAAAGATGTCACTCTGTTTGTTTGGGCAGATTCAATTGCAGGTTCAAGAGAAAATTACACAAAAATATGGATATAGATGAAAGGTGGACATAGGTTGTGTGTATATATACATCATACAAGGACTGCCTCGTGTGGTATTATTGGTATTTTGCAGATCCCTTAAATTCTTATGTTCATATGCTTGGTTCACCGCTTTTGTTTGTTTGGTCCTTTCAATATTTCCTTTAAATATTTTCAGTGTAGAGTCGTGATAAAGAGTGCAATGCTTGAGTTATAATGATGGTTGTTGGCGTACATTATAGTGTAGACAATAGTGAAAGTAATAGGAATCGATTCCGTGAGAACAGTGATTATTTTACTCATTAAACCAAACACCAATCTCTTAGTTGGCGTCTGTGACTCCTCACCGCTGCTGTGATGCCATCCTATAGGGCAGGCAGTGAGTGAGTGCGGCAGGCAGGCAGGTAGGCGGGCAGGGAGTGAGTGAGTGAGTGAGTGAGTGAGAATATGTGTGTGTGTGTGTGTGTGTGTGTGTGTGTGTGTGTGTGTGTGTGTGCGTGCGTGCGTGTGTGCGTGTGTGTGTGTGTGTGTGTGTGTGTGTGTGTGTGTGTGTGTGTGTGTGTGTGTGTGTGTGTGTGTGTGTGTGTGTGTGTGTGTGTGTGTGTGTCTTTGTCTTGAAGGGTTGTTTCTACATCTGAATATTTTACAATGAAAAAACCTAACCAGAAAAGCGCTACGACCAAATTTAAGTCTAGTGAGGACGTGTCTCAGGCTTGTGGGGGATGACGGGATCAGACTGAACATCCTGGCTCAGGGTTATGCAGAAAGGCCTGGTGAAGGTGTTCGTGCTGCTCTAGACGTTCACTGTGTTTGTTGACCCGTGGAGTGAGTCAGTTAAATGTCATTCATACAGTAGTGATGTTTAAACCTTCATCAACCAAGGTGTCAATGAAAGAGATGAAAATTGGTGTGATTTTTTACACCTTCCTGGGATGTCTTCAATTATCAAGCATTGGTAGTTTGTTTGAGAGTCCCCTGTTGGTAGAAAGCTTAGAGTTATTTCCAAACCATCTTTAACGAGTGAGGACGCTTCTGAATTACGTAACTTAATTACACTAAACTGGACTTCCCCCCAATGTTTATATTTCTCCTACTGTCCTCTTTGCAGGGTCTGGCAACAAGCGGTATTTTTTTTTACTTATTATTGTTTTCCCTTAGCCAGTACCCTTTTAATGTTTATCCATGTTTAATTTGTTGACTTGTCGTGTCAATAGAGTCAAAATCTTAGAATCGCCATGATCCTTGCAATCAAAAAGGTAGATATTCTTCCATCCATTTTAGACGCTTTACCTACTTTTTACCGGATTCCTTTTTGCCGAAAAAGAACATTTAGAAAGCATCTGCTGCTTGCGATCCCTAGTGTAGTGTATTTGAGGAAAACATCGCAAACAAGTCAAACATCTGCAAACACCCCAAACACAGCAAGTCTACCTAAGAACATAAGGAAGCTACAAAATGTCCGGAGGTCTGCACGAGGTAGTTCCTGTTGCTCCAATACTCCTCTATTACCTACACCCATCTCTCGTCCCTCTCCATAAAACAGATATGCCCAGACCAGGGATTGAACCAGGGACCTTTAGATCTTCAGTCTAACGCTCTCCCAACTGAGCTATCTAGGCGCACAAAGATGTCACTCTGTTTGTTTGGACAGATTCAACAGCAGGTTTAAGAGAAAATTACACAAAAATATGGATATGGATGAAAGGTGGACATAGGTTGTGTGTATATATACATCATACAAGGATTGCCTCGTTTGGCCTTATTGGTATTTTGCAGATCCCTTAAATTCTTATGTTCATATGCTTGGTTCATCGCTTTTTTGCCATCTGCCCGTGTCCCTCGATGGCGAATGGATAGGGTGGATTGGGCTGCCTTTCGCCTTCTTGCTCAGGTGGATCATTGCCTTGAGGATTTCAGTCGGATAGACGACGCAGTCGCCTATTTTACTGCCCTCTTGCGGTGGTCCGCTGAGCACTCCATTCCTCAGACCTCTTGGACCGTCCACCGCAGACCGGTGCCCTGGTGGTCTGAGGAATGTAAGCAGGCTGTAGTGGAGCGTCGCCGGGCCTTTGGTCGTTACAAACGTCACAAAACCGACTTCTACAGGGTGGCCTATAAACAGGCCAGGGCTCGAGCGCGGAGAACTTTGAAGGAGGCATGTCGTGCATCTTTTCGCTCCTTTTTGAGCACTCTAACATGACAAACACCAATGTTAAAAGTTTGGAAGCGTGTGCGAAGGATATTTGGGAAGCACATACCTTCTGCTCCACCGGTGCTAAAGATCAATGGCACCATCGTGGCGGATGGTGTTGCTGTAGCCAACGCTATAGGCGAGTTATTTGCACACATTTCCAGGCGTGCCTCACGCTCACCAGCTGTACAGCGTGAGCTTGCCTTCCAGGAGCGACATGAGCTGTACTTTTCGTCATTTGGGACGGAAACATATATATAATGTACCGTTCACTATGCAGGATGTACTCACTGCTCTGTTCACCTGCAGTGACACATCCCCAGGACCTGATGGCATCTCTTATGCCATGATACGGCACCTCCCAGATGACTCTCTCTCCTTCCTGCTTAATAGGGAAGGCTTCATTCCTCCATCATGGAAGGTGGCTACAATAATTCCGATCCCTAAGCCAGGGAAAGACCCTGCTAACCAGCTACACTATCACCCTATCGCATTGACATCTTGCCTTATGAAGCCATTTGAAAAGATGGTCAATGCCCGCCTCGTCTGCTTCCTCGAAAAGAACACTCATCTCTCTCCTGTACAGTATGGCTTTCGTCGAGCTAGATGGATGCAGATGGAATCTACCATCTGCCGTGCTTTTGCGCAGAAGCATGACGTGGTGAGCGTGTTTTTCGATCTCGAGAAACCATATGACAGAACATGGAGGTATGGCATCCTCCACGTCCTTTACTCCATAGGGCTGAGAGGCAACCTTCCTCTGTTCCTCCAGTCCTTCCTCAGGTATCGCACCATCAGAGTCAGGTTTGGCACTGCCTTCTCGGGCATCTATTTGCAAGAAGAGGGAGTCCCACAGGGTAGTGTCCTTAGTGTCACCTTATTTGGCCTGGCCATCAATGGCATCGCTGAGAGCTTACCACCAGGTATCCATTGTTTACTCTATGTGGACGACTTTTCCATCTCCTATGCTTCATCCCGCCTCGATGTTGCCGAGCGCCACATCCAGCTAGCACTGAATCGGGTCACAAGGTGGGCTGACTCACGTGGGTTTCGCTTCTCTCCCGCGAAAACGTTGACCATGCACTTTTCGCGGGTGAGGGGCGCCTTCCGTGAGTCTGACCTCTACCTCTATGGTAGCAGACTCTCAGCTGCTGAGCAGACACGCTTTTTAGGAGTATTTTTGGCAGTCGTCTCACATGGGTCCCTCATCTAAAAGACTTGAAGGTTGCGTGTTCAAAGCGCCTCTCTCTCTTACGGGTACTGTCCAGCCTCTCCTGGGGTGCAGACCGTACTATCCTTCTTAGACTGTACCAATCATTGTTGCAGTCTAAGTTGGACTACGGCTGTGAGGTGTACTCTTCTGCCACTCCAGCTCGACTTAAGATGCTGGACTCCATCCACCATACTGGAGTCAGGCTGGCGACGGGAGCCTTTCGAACCTGCCCCATTCCAAGCCTTCTTTTGGATTCTGGCATATTACCGCTGGACTTGCATCGGTAGTCCATTGTCTGCAAGCTGTGGTTTAGGGCTCACGGTAATCCTGGTTGCCCTACACACTCTACTCTGTCAGACACCTCACTCGACAATCTTTATTCTACCTCCCCACGGTGTCCTCAGCCTCTTGGGTTTAGGGTGAGGACACTCATTCAAGAATTGTCCCTGCCTCAACCCTCCATAGCGGCACCGGAGCTACCCTCTGTCCCGCCCTGGGAGTTCCCAGCGATACAGTGTTGTCGCACCCTCCCGGTGCCTAAAGCATCATTGCCAGACTTTGCCATAAAGTCCATGTTTTTAGCTCATTCTTTTGAGCATGAAGGTTGCATACCAGTTTTTACTGACGGCTCCAAATCCGACGCTGGCGTCGGGTATGGAGCCGTCTTTCCTGACTTTACCCGGTGTGGCACCCTCCCTGTTTTTAGTTCCATTTTTACAGCAGAGCTTTCTGCCATTCTGCTGGCTCTTCGGGCTATCTATCCTCTCCAGGTGAGAAGATATGTGATTTTTTCCGATTCCCGTGCTGCCCTCTCGTCAGTCGAAAACCGGTTTTCCCCCCCACCCTTTGGTGCTCCAAATACTTATCTGACTGCTACAGTGCCGTAGACAGGGTTATACAATTTCCTTTTGTTGAGTCCCTGCACACGTCTCGGTCGAGGGGAACGAGAGGGCGTACGAGATAGCCAAGGCCGCTGCTCGTCATCCTGTTCCCCCTTGCTCTGTTCCTTATCGTGACCTGTTCCCTTCCATCAGGACTCTAACACAATCGGTTTGGCAAGCTCGGTGGGAGGGAATAAGGGCCACTGCAAAGATGGGGGAGATTGCTGCCGGGGTTGTACACCCATGGCCACTCCTCCATATGAGAAAGCGAAGCCATGAGACGGTACTGACCCGTCTTAGGACGGGTCACACACACTTGACACAAAGCTACCTTTTGTCCCGGGGCGTTCAGCCTTATTGTGATGACTCTTTGGTCCCCTTGACTGTGCGGCACTTGCTGGTCGAATACCCAAGTCTGGGGGACCTGCGAGAGCAATGCCTCCCCCGATGCCGGGGAGAGGACGGAACCATCCGCCTCTATCTCATCCTGGGGAAGACGTGCCTTACCCCGGGACATGAGGTTCTGAAGTTTGTTGAGGTGGCCGGTCTTCTCCACAAGCTTTAAATTAGTAGTAAAATTCGGCGCCATATGACCACGTTGTTGCGGCGCCATGGTTTCAATTATTTAATCATCAATCAATCATCAACCAAGGTGTCAATGAAGGAGATGAATGCTGGTGTGATTCTTTACACCTTACTGAGATGTTTCATATAATCAAACATTGATTGTTTGTTTAAGAGTTCCCTGCTGGTAGAAAGCTTAGAGCTATTGCCAAACCATCTTTAACGAGTTTGGACTCTTCTGAATTACGTAACTTAATCATGCTAAATTGGACTTACCGCCCATGTCTATATTTCTCCTACTATTCTCCTTACAGGGTCTGGCAACAAGCGGGATTTTTTTTGACTTATTTTTGTTTTCCCTTAGCCAGTACCCTTTTAATGTAAAATAAAAAAAATTTATCCATGTTTAATTTATTGACTTGTCGTGTCAATTGAGTAAAAATCATAGAATCGCCGTGATCATTGCACTCAAAAAGGTAGATATTCTTCCATCCATTCTAGACGCTTAACCTACTTTTTACCGGATTCCTTTTGACTAAGGAGAACATTTAGAAAGCATCTGCTGCTGTGAGATCCATAGTGTAGTGTATTTGAGGAAAACATCGCAAACAACTCAAACATCTGCAAACACCCCAAACACAGCAAGTTTACCTAAGAACATAAAGAAGCTACAAAAGGTCCAGTGGCCTTCACAATGTAGTTCCTGTTACTCCAATATTCTTCTATTACCTACACCCATCTTTCGTCCCTATCCATAAAACAGATATGCCCAGACCAGGGATTGAACCAGGGACCTTTAGATCTTCAGTCTAACGCTCTCCCAACTGAGCTATCTAGGCGCACAAAGATGTCACTCTGTTTGTTTGGGCAGATTCAATTGCAGGTTCAAGAGAAAATTACACAAAAATATGGATATAGATAAAAGGTGGACATAGGTTATGTGTATATATACATCATACAAGGACTGCCTCGTGTGGTATTATTGGTATTTTGCAGATCCCTTAAATTCTTATGTTCATATGCTTGGTTCACCGCTTTTGTTTGTTTGGTCCTTTCAATATTTCCTTTAAATATTTTCAGTGTAGAGTCGTGATAAAGAGTGCAATGCTTGAGTTATAATGATGGTTGTTGGCGTACATTATAGTGTAGACAATAGTGAAAGTAATAGGAATCGATTCCGTGAGAACAGTGATTATTTTACTCATTAAACCAAACACCAAACTCTTAGTTGGCGTCTGTGACTCCTCACCGCTGCTGTGATGCCATCCTATAGGGCAGGCAGTGAGTGAGTGCGACAGGCAGGCAGGTAGGCGGGCAGGGAGTGAGTGAGTGAGTGAGTGAGTGAGAATATGTGTGTGTGTGTGTGTGTGTGTGTGTGTGTGTGTGTGTGTGTGTGTGTGTGTGTATGTGTGTGTGTGTGTGTGTGTGTGTGTGTGTGTGTGTGTGTGTGTGTGTGTGTGTGTGTGTGTGTGTGTGTGTGTGTGTGTGTGTGTGTGTGTGTGTGTGTGCGTGCGTGCGTGCGTGCGTGCGTGCGTGTGTGTGTGTGTGTGTGTGTGTCTTTGTCTTGAAGGGTTGTTTCTACATCTGAATATTTTACAATGAAAAAACCTAACCAGAAAAGCGCTACGACCAAATTTAAGTCTAGTGAGGACGTGTCTCAGGCTTGTGGGGGATGACGGGATCAGACTGAACATCCTGGCTCAGGGTTATGCAGAAAGGCCTGGTGAAGGTGTTCGTGCTGCTCTATACGTTCACTGTGTTTTTTGACCCGTGGAGTGAATCAGTTAAACGCCATTCATACAGTAGTGATGTTTAAACCTTCATCAACCAAGGTGTCAATGAAAGAGATGAAAATTGGTGTGATTTTTTACACCTTCCTGGGATGTCTTCAATAATCAAGCATTGGTAGTTTGTTTGAGAGTCCCCTGTTGGTAGAAAGCTTAGAGTTATTGCCAAACCATCTTTAACGAGTGAGGACGCTTCTGAATTACGTAACTTAATTACACTAAACTGGACTTCCCCCCAATGTTTATATTTCTCCTACTGTCCTCTTTGCAAGGTCTGGCAACAAGCGGTATTTTTTTTTACTTATTATTGTTTTCCCTTAGCCAGTACCCTTTTAATGTTTATCCATGTTTAATTTGTTGACTTGTCGTGTCAATAGAGTCAAAATCATAGAATCGCCATGATCCTTGCAATCAAAAAGGTAGATGTTCTTCCATCCATTTTAGACGCTTTACCTACTTTTTACCGGATTCCTTTTTGCCGAAAAAGATCATTTAGAAAGCATCTGCTGCTTGCGATCCATAGTGTAGTGTATTTGAGGAAAACATCGCAAACAAGTCAAACATCTGCAAACACCCCAAACACAGCAAGTCTACCTAAGAACATAAGGAAGCTACAAAATGTCCGGAGGCCTGCACGAGGTAGTTCCTGTTGCTCCAATACTCCTCTATTACCTACACCCATCTCTCGTCCCTCTCCATAAAACAGATATGCCCAGACCAGGGATTGAACCAGGGACCTTTAGATCTTCAGTCTAACGCTCTCCCAACTGAGCTATCTAGGCGCACAAAGATGTCACTCTGTTTGTTTGGACAGATTCAACAGCAGGTTTAAGAGAAAATTACACAAAAATATGGATATGGATGAAAGGTGGACATAGGTTGTGTGTATATATACATCATACAAGGATTGCCTCGTTTGGCCTTATTGGTATTTTGCAGATCCCTTAAATTCTTATGTTCATATGCTTGGTTCATTGCTTTTGTGCCATCTGCCCGTGTCCCTCGATGGCGAATGGATAGGGTGGATTGGGCTGCCTTTCGGCTTCTTGCTCAGATGGATCATTGCCCTGAGGATTTCAGTCGGATAGACGACGCAGTCGCCTATTTCACTGCCCTCATGCGGTGGTCCGCTGAGCACTCCATTCCTCAGACCTCTTGGACCGTCCACCGCAGACCAGTGCCCTGGTGGTCTGAGGAATGTAAGCAGGCTGTAGTGGAGCGTCGCCGGGCCTTTGGTCGTTACAAACGTCACAAAACCGACTTCTACAGGGTGGCCTATAAACAGGCCAGGGCTCGAGCGCGGAGAACTTTGAAGGAGGCATGTCGTGCATCTTTTCGCTCCTTTTTGAGCACTCTAACATGACAAACACCAATGTCAAAAGTTTGGAAGCATGTGCGAAGGATATTTGGGAAGCACATTCCTTCTGCTCCACCGGTGCTAAAGATCAATGGCACCGTCGTGGCGGATGGTGTTGCTGTAGCCAACGCTATAGGCGAGTCATTTGCACACATTTCCAGGCGTGCCTCAGGCTCACCAGCTGTACAGCGTGAGCTTGCCTTCCAGGAGCGATATGAGCTGTACTTTTCGTCATTTGGGACGGAAACATATAATGTACCGTTCACTATGCAGGATGTACTCACTGCTCTGTTCACCTGCAGTGACACATCCCCAGGACCTGATGGCATCTCTTATGCCATGATACGGCACCTCCCAGATGACTCTCTCTCCTTCCTGCTTAATAGGGAAGGCTTCATTCCTCCATCATGGAAGGTGGCTACAATAATTCCGATCCCTAAGCCAGGGAAAGACCCTGCTAACCAGCTACACCCCCCACCCTTTGGTGCTCCAAATACTTATCTGACTGCTACAGTGCCGTAGACGGGGTTATACGATTTCCTTTTGTTGAGTCCCTGCACACGTCTCGGTCGAGGGGAACGAGAGGGCGGATGAGATAGCCAAGGCCGCTGCTCGTCATCCTGTTCCCCCTTGCTCTGTTCCTTATCGTGACCTGTTCCCTTCCATCAGGACTCTAACACAATCGGTTTGGCAAGCTCGGTGGGAGGGAATAAGGGCCACTGCAAAGATGGAGGAGATTGCTGCCGGGGTTGTACACCCATGGCCACTCCTCCATATGAGAAAGCGAAGCCATGAGACGGTACTGACCCGTCTTAGGACGGGTCACACACACTTGACACAAAGCTACCTTTTGTCCCGGGGCGTTCAGCCTTAATGTGATCTCTATTTGGTCCCCTTGACTGTGCGGCACTTGCTGGTCGAATGCCCAAGTCTGGGGGACCTGCGAGAGCAATACCTCCCCCGATGCCGGGGAGAGGACGGAACCATCCGCCTCTATCTCATCCTGGGGAAGACGTGCCTTACCCCGGGACATGAGGTTCTGAAGTTTGTTGAGGTGGCCGGTCTTCTCCATAAGCTTTAAATTAGTAGTAAAATTCGGCGCCATATGACCACGTTGTTGCGGCGCCATGGTTTCAATTATTTAATCATCAATCAATCATCAACCAAGGTGTCAATGTAGGAGATGAATGCTGGTGTGATTCTCTACACCTTACTGAGATGTCTTTCAATAATCAGACATTGATTGTTTGTTTAAGAGTTCCCTGCTGGTAGAAAGCTTAGTGTTATTGCCAAACCATCTTTAACGACTGTGGACTCTTCTGAATTACGTAACTTAATCATACTAAATTGGACTTACCCCCCATGTCTATATTCTCCTACTGTCGTCCTTACATGGTCTGGCAACAAGCGGGATTTTTTTTGACTTATTTTTGTTTTCCCTTACCAAGTACCCTTTTAATGTAAAAAAAATAAATAAATAAAAAAATAAATAAATAAAAATCCATGTTTAATTTGTTGACTTGTCGTGTCAATAGATTAAAAATCATAGAATCGCCGTGGTCCTTCCACTCAAAAAGGTAGATATTCTTCCATCCATTCTAGACGCTTTACCTACTTTTTACCGGATTCCTTTTGCCTAAGGAGAACATTTAGAAAGCATCTACTGCTGTGAGATCCATAGTGTAGTGTATTTGAGGAAAACATCGCAAACAAGTCAAACATCTGCAAACACCCCAAACACAGCAAGTTTACCTAAGAACATAAGGAAACTACAAAAGGTCCGGTGGCCTTCACGAGGTAGTTCCTGTTACTCCAATACTCCTCTTTTACCTACACCCATCTCTCGTCCCTCTCCATAAAACAGATATGCCCAGACCAGGGATTGAACCAGGGACCTTTAGATCTTCAGTCTAACGCTCTCCCAACTGAGCTATCTAGGCGCACAAAGATGTCACTCTGTTTGTTTTGACAGATTCAACAGCATGTTCAAGAGAAAATTACACACAAATATGGATATGGATGAAAGGTGGACATAGGTTGTGTGTATATATACATCATACAAGGACTGCCTTGTGTGGCCTTATTGGTATTTTCCAGATCACTTAAATTCTTATGTTCATATGCTTGGTTCACCGCTTTTGTTTGTTCGGTCCTTTCACAGTAAATATTTTCAGTGTAGAGTCGTGATAAAGATTGCAATGTTTGAGTTACAATGATGGTTGTTGGCGTACATTATAGTGTAGACAATAGTTAAAGTAATAGGAATCGATTCCGTGAGAACAGTGATTATTTTATTCATCAAACCAAACACCAAACTCTTAGTTGGCGGCTGTGACTCCTCCTCACCGCTGCTGTGATGCCATCCCATGAGGCAGGCAGTGAGTGAGTGCGGCAGGCAGGCAGGCAGGATGTTTTTAATGTTACTTATTTCTACAGTAAATGCAGGAGTGTCCCCAGGATGGTGCGTTATGACCATCAGTTAGAGCAAAGAGGAGCACGCTGAATAAAGGAAAACAAAGTTGTGTTGAGCCATGAAAAATAGGAACCTCTGATTGTTGACAAATTAAACCAGTGAAGTCTAACTCGACTATTTGATTAAGGAAGCTGTAAAGAAAACAACGAAAATGTTTACACAAAGTAAATATTCAATACTATCATATTGTTTTATGAAGAGAAACACGGAGATGCAAATATGATCACATGATACTTAGAGAATAATAAAGTAAACTTATTGACACGGGAGGAAGAAACAAGAATAGAGGAAGAGAAACATGATTGTGACACGAGAAATCATCAGGAAAATAAGAACTAAGCTCAGGCAATCAGAAAACTATATTTTTGCAAGATAGAGATGACGAGGTTATTGAATACAAGAATAGAAATTAAAATATAAGGAGATGCATTTGACTAATGCGTTAATAGGAGACAATCCCACCCATAATCCCATCATTGGGTGGCAGCACAGTACCCACCACAAGTAACAACACACGGAGTCTTAGTGGCTTTAGGGATATGAAGCGAGGAAAGGCCCAGAGACGGTCGTACATAACTGGATGCTTTGAAAACTCAGCCAAGGAAGTTCACAATATATCAGGCCATTTATTTACTCATGCACACACCAGGAGAGGCTGCCAGGGTGTTGGTGCAGTGCAGTGCTGCATAATGGAGGCAAAAATAACTAAGGAACTGCTGGATTAGCATGATATTAAGTAATTAAATATATACACACTGATTTTTCCAAGGTCATCTTCACTAATGGATGAAGCTTAATTTTAGACGAAAACAGACCACAAGGAAGGATTTAGGAGAGAAAGGTTGTCATGTACACACAATAAGATAAGAAATAAAAAAAACGCGCACACACTCACAGACACATAAACAGAATCACAAACAAACACAAACAGATATCCTCACACATGCACACACACTCACACATACACACACACACACACACACACACACACACACACACACACACACACACACACACACACACACACACACACACACACACACACACACACACACACATACATACACACGTACACGCCCACACACACACACACACACACACACACACACACACACACACACACACACACACACACACACACACACACACACACTCACACACACACACACACAGTAGAACAAGAATGAGTTTTGACCAAATTGCGTAGTCAAGGAATACACGACCATGTCACGAAGGTTCCTGTAGAGATGGGTTTCCTTAGTGGAGTGAAGCGTCCCCGTGTGGGCGGTGGAAAGCTGCAGGGAGGCGGTGAGGAAAAACTTGGCCTTACGGGGGCAGCAAGACGACTTTAGAACCAAATGATAATTCACATTTTCTGTATAGAATCTATGATACAGAATCTATAATAAATTACTGAACACAGGGATCTAATGATTTTTTTTTTTCGTGCCTTCCAGCCTGGTGTTGACAAGCTGATATCCTGCACCAAGCACATCCATCCCACTAAGACTGTAAAGATAGTTACAGGTGAGATGTAACTTTTATATTGTTAAAACAGCTAAATAGATTGGTTTACTGGGTTAATTATTATTTGTGAACTACAATGTTTGTTTACAGTGTTAGATTAGTTGATTAGAATTTACAGTATATCAAATAGCAAGAAAGAAGTGTGTGTGTGTGTGTGGTTGGGGGGGGGAGGCGATAGGGTTGTGGCCTGGGAGCCAATGGGGCGGCAGCTTGAAAATATTTGGGAACCACTGCCCCAGAGTGTCAATGGAAGCAATAGAGCAGTGATAAGGTAACAAATACAAAACACATTGACATGGTTGTTAAAAATGGGATTCAATATTACCAAGTTAATCATGGCATTGCTTGAAAGTATTTACAAAAAGTTCGGATGGCAAAGTCAGTCTGAAGACCTAAATGGAGGATACTAACATTATCAAAAACCTGCAGACATAATCGTAATTTTGGAAACCGCAGAACATATGTAAATAATGTTCAGTGGCTTCCGTAAGGCAAGTTGGATGTAAAAATGCATACCAGGATAAACATTGCTAATTATTATGCACAAATCCGTGGTATTAACGCAGAACAGAAATAGCTGCTGCTAATGATGTATGTGTGTGTGTGTGTGTGTGTGTGTGTGTGTGTGTGTGTGTGTGTGTGTGTGTGTGTGTGTGTGTGTGTGTGTGTGTTCACCATCATCATCACCAGCATAATCACCATCATCATCATCATCATTAAAATTACCATTATTTCTATTATGATTATTATTATTGTTATTACTATTAATATTATTGTTATCATATTTTATTTCTTTTAAGAACATTTCCACATGTATAATATTTTCTTTCATCGGACAACTTTCCATACCCATGACGTGGATGCCTATTTCTTCACCTCATTACTTTAGAAGAAATATTGCATACGCTTTCAATGTCATTATGCCTACATTGCTATTAAAGGATTGCTTTTTCCATCAAGCAACACGTGTAGTATCTCCATAACATAGTATATAGAACAGTAACTTGATTCCTTGTTCTCATTGAATTCATCCGCGTTGTGGAGTGCAAAACGTCATTGGTTTTAAAAGATTAGCTGCTTGGCTGTTCACACTTGAATTCGCGCCACCTGTGTTCCTCCTTTGTTTAGATTTTTATGTCTTCCAGTGTAGTGCTGTCGGCTGCAGGCGTGCCCTTGTTTATCATTATTATCTGCAGCACCTTTGTTTATTTATACACTTGTACTGGAGTCAGACTGAGTTTAATGAAAATTGTAGTAAAGAATATTATGTTGTGTGGTGAATGGTGCGCCCAACACTGTGGTGGTCATGACCTCATCATCACAGCGTCATCACTATTAACACCACGTGATCATTGTTTTAGTTTTCACATCAACAAGAAGAAAAATGAAGGTTTTCTTATTGGACATATACATGAGTTGAGGCTTTGTTGTGGAGGACACAGCTGAACCAAAACTGGGGATATTTTCCGCGTACAGTAAATAGTTGTAAAATGTGGCGTCATTGTGTGCTGTGGATGCGAGGCGTGGAACAGCTGTGTGTGTGTGTGTATGTGTGTGTGTGTGTGTGTGTGTGTGTGTGTGTGTGTGTGTGTGTGTGTGTGTGTGTGTGTGTATGTGTGTGTGTGTGTGTGTGTGTGTGTGTGTGTGTGTGTGTGTGTGTGTGTGTGTGTGTGTGTGTGTGTGTGTGTGTGTGTGTGTATATATGTATGTTTGGGTGTGTGTGTGTGTATGTGTGTGTGTGTGTGTGTGTGTGTGTGTGTGTGTGTGTGTGTGTGTGTGTGTGTGTGTGTGTGTGTGTGTGTTACTCCTTTGGTGAGGGCTGGCCAGCACTGCAGTCCTCCTGGGTGGCCAGGGGAACACCAGCCTGGCCACAACAAGCCTGAGTGGTCGTGGCACATATGTGATGGCCGGATGCCGTGCCTGGCCCCGATGATCCACCTCCTGCCCGCCTTCATCCACTCCCACAAATACATTAGAACAATCAATATATCAACTCAATGGCCGGCAGAGCGTGACTATCGCCGCTGCTGACGAAACACTCGGACTCAGTCTTTTGATGTTATCGAGGAAGCGGAGAGCCACAAAGAGGGCCATTAGCCGCTCAGCCTCACGCACTCTCTCATGGCCTTAACTCAGCTGCAAAGTCTCTTTCATGATATTTGGAGAGTTTAGGATGAAACTGTGTGGCCACTACGTCTGCATCCGGCGGTCGGGGCGACCTGTGAGACGCTGGCCGCTGTCTGTCGGTGATCACTAATGGTACACTGACATCAGAGTCTCACGCACGAGACACGCTTGGGAATCTTGTCAACGAGAAGCAAAAATCAGGACTTTTGTGCGTCCGCATGCTGTCCTCCAAGACAGCTCATGGGTCCCAAATAAGTCCGGACTCTGTCAGGCACAGACGTGACTCTGTACCAACACGGAAAATTGTGAAATTTTTGTCGTAAGTAAAGATTTTCGTTGAAACATATGAGGAGAAAAAAGGAAAATCATTTTTATTTGCATATTTTTTTGTGTGTTTACGCAATAGATAAATATACATATCACGCGAAGCTTTTTTTTGTAACTAATCAGTACTTTCAATTAAAACCATGATGTAATAAAAAGATGCATTTTCTCTTGGGTTTCATATCAGAATGTCTGTTTAGGCAACATGAATACTACGTAATAGCCTGTCATGGTGTTGGGCTGAAATAGAGGAATAGTTTTGGTTTGATTTAGTTACTTTATGTTACTATAAGTGATACAACAGTGGTGGGGAGTTGTGTGTTAGGCTAATGCACGTACATACTGCATCAAGTTCAGACTTCTACTCGCTATCATGCAACAATACTGGTGCTCCTCAGTCTCCTTGTGTCCATAACCATTCCCACAACTTGAGCTTCAAATGATGCGTACATGATTACTTCCTTCTGCGGCTCGCAAGGTAATGACCTCATTATGATATAGAGAAAAAATGTCTCTGGCGCGTAACAGACAAGTTCATAATTATCATTTGGGCCACACTGATAATGTTTTGAACGTTGAGATCATATCATAATCTGTAGCCGCACCTTTTAAGTATCCCAAATCATGCCAACTTGTGTTAAAATGCAAAAATGTATTTCTCATGACACTAACAACTGAAAGACAAATCAGCCTTTATATTTCCAACCAGTTATACATTGATGTGTTATCAGTTGAAGGTACAGTTAAGGTCAGTCCCATTACTGTAATACATGTGTGTGCTGCTCAAGGTACAGTGCAATGAGTTGACTTTATTGTAAGTTATTCCTTTCCTTTCACTATGACTATTTTCAAAACACTTCACTGACTGTTCTTTAAAAATAGCCGCAGAAAGGAAGGTTGAGCCAGCATGAGTAAGTGTTCTTGATTGTCTGAGAATCATGTGATGTCACGTACCAAGACATATATCACGCAAACGAAGCAAATAACTCACTAAATAATTATGTTTTCGATTCCCATCTTCCTTGGTGTAGGCGGCGGCGTCAGGTGCGAGGCGTGGACGTGATAATGTTGTGGCAGGTTTCAGGGAGGAAATTACATGTTCTATAAATAAGTACGTAATTTCGTTTTCATATTGGCACACTTCATTTGTCGAAGTACTGTTAATTTCATGCCAAACCATCAGCTGGTTATCTTTGGCAGAAGACCAATTCCAAGCGACTCGTGTATAACATGTAACACCTTGTTGTGTGGTGCGGGAAGAGTCCCTCGTATACTGCACCCAAGAGTGTTGTTTCGGAACACTTGAATTTAAATGTAACACCACCTTTAGTTTAGGATACTTTCACTACACGTGCAGTACTTCATTATTCATGCTAATGTTTTTTTTTCTTCTCCCGTACTCTTCTGTAAAAATATTCAAAAACTTTTGTATTGTATACATTCCTGTTTACTATTACTATTTGTAATTACTGTTGTTGTTTTGTCAGTGTACTGCGTTGTGGTGTTCAGGTTGTTATTTGTCTCGACACACTCACTCATGTTTTACACTTGTCTACAAACAAACAGGCCTGGTGTGCCTCCTCGTTAGTGTGTGATGACGTCAGCTTGTTGTTTACTTGTTTGATGATGATTACAATACAAACCGCTACTGGCCGTGCTTGTTGTGTAATCACGTGCATGCATTATGAGTTCGTGATGAGTCCCCGTGACCCGTGGAGCGCAATGAGGTGTTGCCTATAAGCCAAAGTGCAGAGCTCGGATATATCTAACAACCTCGTTAGTTGGAGCGGCGCGGTGTTACGAGGCTCCAGGGACCCGCCAGCCCATGACGCACGGCTGTGGCTGCGTTGGGTGACCTGCGCGGCACGTCATGACAGGCGAGGCGGTGCTCTGCCTCCTCGTCATGACACAACACACGCGCGTTTCAATACACCTCACACAAGGTTTTCTGAGGCTAGTTCTCATCTACACCACGTGACACCCTCGCTTGTTGCTATATCTTAGACCTCTTTGTGTCAGCGTCGTTGGTGCAGGGAAGACCATAATGAACGTGGCACGTCGGTCTGGAATTTATATTTGTGCGTCGGTGAGGTGAGGAGAGGGAAAGCGTCCCAGCTGGGGGGAGGCGCCCATCCTGGTGGTGTTTGATTACCTAATGTGAGGAAGAATGAGTGTTTCCTTAGAAGGTAAAGATGATTTTCAAAAAGTGACTCATAAATACTTGTCTGATTGACTAACAGACTAGCTGGTTGACTGACTGATTAACAGACAAACTGAATAACTGACAAGCTGAATAAATGAATAACTGACCGCCTGGCTGTCGAGTATATTGACTGACAGTTAGATATACAAACTAACTGACTGTCTGACTGACGCTTTTTTTTATTGACAAGCTGACTGACTGGCTGACTGATTGATTAACGAGTATGTTGACTGACGAACATAGCCTGGCTAACTGACTAAATGACTGACTGATTGACTGATCATTTAGCTAACATTGACTGACTGACTGATTAACGAGCATATTTCTGACATATAAACAAGCTAAACTAAACGACTTTCTCCTCCCACAACACTGAGACAGGTGAAGGTGTGACTTTGATTTACTATGAGAAACAAATACTGAATTGGCATCATCAAAGCTGTGGCAGATTGATATTTTTTAAAGGTTTGAGGGAGGAGAGGGAACACATTTCAATATTTTTATCCATCTCCCCAATTCCAATCTTCACTCAAAATTTTTTCCCTCCATTATTCATCAATTTCTTTATTCCATTTTCACCAATTTCCATACATTTTATATCCAACGTTTTATTCAGTTTTTTTTTTATTCAGTTTTATTTCATAGTTTTATTTTCCATCATTTACCACATTTATCTACTTGCATGCAATTTTTCATCCATTTCTTCCATTCATATTCATACAATTTTTTCCAGTCATTTTTTTTTCGAACCTTCTCATTCCATTTCAGGTGGGAAGGGGAAGCAGCTTTCAGGATTTTCATCTAATATTTTATCTTCAATTATCTGGGTAAAAATGCACTTGTGGAGGGAGGGAGGGAGGGAGAGGGAGAAGTAGAGGGACATTTTACATTAAATTCATCACTTCTTTTTATTTATATTTTTTCAAGTATTTTTTTCCTTTCCACAGGTACTCGTTACAAGGTTTACAATTTACACTCGCTGCTTTGTTTCTGGTTTATTTTATTGTTTTATGTTTTTTTATTACGTTTTCTCTCTCTTTGGGGGAGCAGGACACCGTGCACTATTAAATTTCATATCCATTGTTATTGATATTTATGCGTCTATTACTTTATTGCAGTGAGCGAGGGAGATGATTGTAGTTATATTATATGTATTTCTATCCTGCAATTCTCTGAGTCTCATTCTATATCCGATTATTGTGGTTTTGTGCAATATTCAATGGTCATTTTATTTTATTATTATTGTTATTTGAGTGATTATTATTATTATTTTATTGTTATTATTATCATTATTATCATTATTAATATTGTCATTATTATGATTGTTATTATTATTATTATTATTATTATTATTATTATTATTATTATTATTATTATTATCATCATTAATTTAATTACTATTTGCATTACTATTATATTAATTATTGTTATTATTATTATCATTATTAATAATATTATCATTATTATCATTATTATCATTACTATCATTATTATTGCTATCATTAATGTTATTATTATTATTATTAGTATTAGTATTAGTATTTTTATTATTATAATGATAATAATATTTATTATTATCGTTTTTATTATTATAATTATTAATATAATTATTATTAATATTATCATCATTATCGTTATTACCGTCATCATCATCACCATCATATTTAAATGCACTACAAAAACAAGATCAACAACAACAACAACAGCAATTACTACTACGACTGCTACTATTACTACTACTGCTACTACTACTACTACTACTACTACTACTACTACTACTACTGCCGGTAGGGTGTTGCAAGAAGTGTTGCATTATCATGGGTATGACAGTCAAGTGTGATGCTAGATCGTGTCAGGGAAGTGTGTGTCAGTAACATTTAAGTTCACATTATCATGTCATTTCATTTCATATCCTTTAAGAAAGATTACATTTATACATTATTATGTTGCTGTTCATTGTTCCTTAGCTCATGTAATTTATTGAGTCAGTATTCAACGTTGTATTTCTGTGTGAATATTGTGTATGCTTGGTGATGTATTCTTAGCATAAATTTCACTGAAGTCGTGTGTTTGATGTTTAAGTGTGTCGTTATATTATGTAGAAATGTGTTGCAGTGTGACTTCTCCTTAGCATGAAGCAGGAATGACAAACACATCAGAGAATCATGAATATCAATGCAGATATCTTGATGAACATTGGACAATCCTACACATATATCTAGTGACATTATAACCAAGTGTAAAACAACACTTACATAAAAAGTGACTAGAGGTACACATAACCTCAGCAGTGGTACACAATCATTAGGTATCACACACACACACACACACACACACACACACACACACACACACACACACACGCACACGCACACGCGCGCACGCACACACACACACACACACACACACACACACACACACACACTTCAGAGGCGTTCCATCATCCTTTCCTGGTACTCTTATGTAAACAAAACCTAATGTCAAATAGTTTGCTCAAAATGTGAATGCAACGTATTTTGAGTGTTGATTTGATCCTTCCTCTATGGATTAAACAAATGTACTGGATATGTGAGGGTTGGGATGGATAGACTGTTGGGGTCACTAGCTGACGAAGATTAGCGGTCTTGTGTCATATCCAACAGCTTGACAACGATTGTGAGGGACTTTTTTATACATCAATATATTTTTGTGTTAAATGAGCCTTGTCAGTGTTGGATGGAGCGTTGCGTCATCACGTCCTGGTGCGTTGTCGTTACGCTGCCTTATTGATACCGAGGCTCCCCAGGCTCGGGCAGGAAGGTTAATAAGTTCACTGCGCCGAGATGCATATAGATGGCTTGTTATGAAGTGGTCAGGTGCGTCACTGCCACGTCCTGGGGAGGTTGAGGGTGTGGGTCATGTTTTGGTGTAGCGAAGACAGCCTCTGCAGGTGTCAGATTCCCTTGTAGATACAGCCACCGTGTGCAGGGCAAGGCTCGAGTGTGTCTTTACTGAACACTCGTACCTTGCAAACTGTAACACAGAATGCAAGTACTGTGTAACATCAGTAGTGTAGTGGTGAAGGCGTCTGTCTCCTGCCACTCCGCGGGTCCCGAATCTTGGTCGTGGCAGACGGGTACACCCAGCTGTCCTCACTTCACGTTAGTTTTCGTTGATAAATGAGTTCCTAAAGAACAATTAGGAAGATAGACTGTGATGCAGTGCATGCATGGCAGAGTAGATGTTCTCACGGAGAAGAGGTGTGGACGCCACATTGGAGGCTGGCCTGCCCCGCCCCTTCAAGTGCCACCATCACTAACCTTCATTGTGGAGACGCACTGGCTCGTGCCTTTATTCACCAGTGCACGTTCATCACCACACATTACTCACTGTTAAATATTACATACCTTCAAAAGTTTCCATTAATCCTCAGTGTTGCCTGTGCAGCCTGGTAGCCTGGCAGCCTGGCAGCTTGGCAGCCTGGTAGCCTGGTAGCCTGGCAGCTGTTCCGCCTCGTCGATCCCTTCATACAGGAATCTCAAACCATGTGCTGGTGCATCGTGTTAGATTGTTTGCTTTCCTTGTTGGACGGCCAAGGCAGCGTAAGCTTTTGTAACACCGTTGTGCGAGTGTGATCAGCACCATTATGATCTTTATGTGTAAACTCAGTTATCGCCGGCGTTGTGAAGCTCTCCATTAATACTGTAATTGTGTTTTGTGATTGTACATTTATCAAACACATCATCACTGCAATGCTTTGTTCACTGGATTCTATCCGCATCAATACACGAGTTTAATATAGATCACTCATGGTCTAATTTGATACTAGCAATTGTGTGTATGTATACATACATATATATATTGTCACGTACCTCTCTTTATATTTAAATTTTAGATGTCTAGGGGTATCTAAGAGCCAGTGACAAACTTATATTTATTTATTATAATCCAAATCTCCCGAGCACTTAATAACAATGTGTCCGTCACAGTAATATGTACATAGCTGATAATGTAGTGCCAATCACTAACTCCCAGTCTCAACTCCAACCAATCTCAACTCCAACCAACCTCAACTCCAAGTCACAACTCCAACCAGTCTCAACTCCAACCAGTCTACCTCACTTCCTACCACCAACCAAAACACATACCTTTATTTCACCACGTGGACCTCCACCACGTTACAGGACCTCAGCCCTCGCCAACCAGCCAAACCCACCCCTGTGACCGAGAGAGAGAGAGAGAGAGAGAGTGACCCCGCTCTCTTCTATATATATGACCCACACCCTTTGTGACCTGTCTTGCCCTCACACAACTGTATACCTCCGCCCTCCGCGGACTACACCTCACGTACGCCAACCCAACATTTCCTACACACAAGTACATAACACATCACCCATCTTATCTACCTACCACATGTATAACTCAACCTACATAGCAACTATATCCCCAACAAACCTCTACTAACCCCATACAATCTAATCTATACTTATTCACTACATGGTACCCTTGGTGACACTCGCGTCCCCCGCATCCTTCCCGTCAAGATGCTAACAAAAGCCTAAATGCGGGAATCCGCCATCTTCTTACAGCTTCTCAGTTAAATGCACATGTCACATACAGGTACCATACTACACATTATTATACATATCACTACAATATATATATATATATATATATATATATATATATATATATATATATATATATATATATATATATACATATATATTGTCACGACTGCTATTAATTAAAGATAATGTCTAGGGGTATCAAAATATGCCAGTGACCCTTTATACTTAATTATATTACAAAAATACTTCTTACTTTAAAACAAGATATACGTGTCCGTCACAGTATTATATACACAGCTGAGTGACACAATGAGGTGTGGCTGTTCGTCACACAATTATTTCCTCCTGTAAATATCCAACCAAGATGTGTACCATTGAACCTCAACTTCAACCAAACCACATACCTTCTATTACACCACGTGAACCCACCACCACCACCTTGCCTCAGTTGCTTCCACCACAGAGTGAGAAAGACTCCTAAACTTTGCCTGCCTTTATATATAACCCGATCACCCCTTTTCGACCTATACTGCCTTTCCTCCCCCCATGTTTCACACCTTGTCTCATTGACCTTCCTTCCGCCGTAAGTAATAATCTTTCCCCAATTTCCTTCATTCACACTTACACATACATTTATCCACCTATCTATCCACTATGTATACTTTAACTTACTTAACAATTACTGTACTTAACAAACATTTACAAATACATTACAATCCTTATCTATACTTCATTACTACATGAAAACACTCCCGCACCTTTACTCGCCCGGGCCACATATTAGACTAACCCAACATGGCAGCCATTTCATGCTCTCTCTCTCAGCTCCAATATACAAACACAATACTCTTATATCTCCAATAATCTTATAATTACACTTATCACTACAATATATATATATATATATATATATATATATATATATATATATATATATATATATATATAAAGAGAGAGAGAGAGAGAGAGAGAGAGAGAGAGAGAGAGAGAGAGAGAGAGAGAGAGAGAGAGAGAGAGAGAGAGAGAGAGAGAGAGAGAGAGAGAGAGAGAGAGAATGTGTGTGAGTGTGTGATTGTGAGTGTGATTGTGAGTGCGAGTGTGAGTTAGAGTCAGGGAGTGTCAACACTGTGAGTTTGGTTGCATGAAGAAACATCCGTGCACACACTCTCGTACAAGTGGTCAGCACGACACACACGCACGGTGAGGCTGTGGGTGTCGTGGACACTCACCACCATTAAGAACACGACCACATCCCAGCACGAACATCACCTGCATTGTTATTCTTAATAGCATTAATTGCATCGACCGGTGGCACTGGACCCGTCTGCAGCCTCTGTTGATGATTATTTTATTTGTCGAGCGTGGTGTTGCATGAAGGGTCACTCAATGAATGTAAAAGAGAAAGAAAAAGTTTGTTAATGAGGCTCGTGGTGTGCACAGTGGTGCAACTGTTTGTGTTGGTCACGGGGAGTAGGCAAGCAGTGTTGTGAAGGGTAGTATAGGCTCAGTGAATGCTGACGAGCGAGAACAGCCTCGTGTATCGAGCTGGAAGGTCATTCCCGCCAGAGAAAGGTGAGCAGATTTCACTGGACGCTCATGTACCAGACTCACTGATAAGCTTGTAGTGTGGAGGTCATCCTGGCATGCCTTTCTAGAGCACGTGAGGCAGACATTGTTCTTCCGTGAAGATGGAGAGGAAAGGGTCGTGGGTGTTGAGAGTGCTGAGATCAGGGATGACGGTGATGACAGAATGAATAATATTTTACATTTTAAGCTGGTGGACCTCACTGACTGAAGTGTTAACCTCACCACCAAGTGCAAGTGAAGCAGCTCACGCCCTTCACTGTGGTGGTGCTTGAATGGTGCAGCAGCTACCACAGTGTGTAATGAGGCGCAGCAGCATCACACACACGCTGCACAACACTAGCCACCCACGACAAGGGGGGGTGGATCCAGCCGTGCCACGCCTTATGTGCACTCTACGTACGGATAAGAAAAAAATCTTGCTCGCAAAATATACTGCGGCGTTGATTATTCATTTACTTCTTAATTATATTGATTTTGCAATATCTTCCTTTTTTCTGAAGACTGGCGAGGATCCATGTTGGTGAACAATGCTAATGAAAGTCAACGTTATGAAGGCGAATGAATGACAATTCAAAGCAAGATTAGAATGAATATTGATTAACTAGAAGCAGTACAAAGAAGGATGACTATAATCATTCAGGGGATAAGGAACTTAACTTGTAAGGAGAGATTAAAACACCTCAATCTACACTCTTTAGAAAGACGTAGGGTAAGATGAGACCTGATAGAAGTGTTTAAATGGGTCAAGGGTCTCAACAAAGGGGATATAAGGGGATATAAGGGTCCGTCCGTCCCTTGGCTGCCTTCCTTCTTCAGGAGGCCCACGTGGCAGTCACGCTGCCCTTTGGAGCTCGTCAACTGCCCTCCGCACTCAATACCTGCCGGCAGATGAGAGAACGACCTGTGCTCTCTCAGCAGAAGCGGCGACCTCGTAGGCTCCGCCCACTTCTTCAGGGTTGCTTGGATGGCGCGTCTTGGTTTCAGCTGAAGCAGTGATTGGCTGGGACACGCAGGGCCCGTGTGACGTCAGAGGTCAGGCTGGGTCTCCCAGCGACACTCCAGCCGCACTCTCACTGTCTGCCCGTGTGACGTCATTATAGGTGCGGCTACTCAGGCCACAGAGCAACGCCGCCCTTGCGCCCACACGTTGGTTTACACCCACAATGATGATGATGATGATGATGAAGATGAACCACTGCTAGAAAACACAATTCTCAGCTGTGATGCCTCTGCACAACGCCAAGACTGGATGGGAAGTAACATCCAGCTGAGTTGTTGCACCGAGGCAGCCATGACGAAGGCATAACAGATGATTCATTAATCACCAACCCGATTTCCAGGGAAGATGGACGCCGTAACCACACAGTAAGAAGTGGAGGCAGATCCTGGCGCGGCGCTGCCATCACTCACCTGCTCACTCCTTGGAGGGTGATGTTAAGAGGTGAAAGTTAGGATTCAACTCACACTGAAAGCGATACTTGCAGACTCAACACTAATACTATGATTTTCTCGCATTGTACGCATATTATTTCAAGAAGGAAGATTTTATTAAACTAGCAACATCACAGTTACTTTAGTTACCGTAGACATTGGTGTTCTACTGAAACTATAGGTTGTTAGGGTACTGGTGGCCAAGATGAGGGGCGTCACTAGCGTGGTGGCGTGGAAGGCTCTGCAGCTCGAGTGTGCCAGATTGGCAGCAGTGAGGCAGTGGCCTTCACCATACAGGAGGTCACGAGGTCACAGCGGCCACCGAGCGAACCTAGCCCGCCAGTTTGATGGAATAATGTTTCAACAATTCTTATTTAATTGTACACTTTTAATGTTAATACCATCAGTTCCTAATTACGTTGCTGTGTAAGGATGCAGCCCTGACCTTTAATGTTTCTGAAAAAAACAATGAAGTGTCTTAATGAGAGAGAGAAAGAGAGAGAGAGAGAGAGAGAGAGAGAGAGAGAGAGAGAGAGAGAGAGAGAGAGAGAGAGAGAGAGAGAGAGAGAGAGAGAGAGAGAGAGAGAGAGAGAGAGAGAGAGAGAGAGACAGAGACAGAACACAAACCACAGGCTAGAATTACCTCCTCACTAATGGTTCTAAAACGATGTATCACTCCTAGAAAAGAAAAAAAAAACAGTAACACAGATTGAGCGACACACATATATTTGATGACTGACTGTTGTTGGAGTCTCGATTAAAGATACAATATTAGAAAAGAACATTCCTTGTGTGTCATCGAGGGTTCCCGCACGCTGCCAGCACACTCAATTACTTCGTCACCTGGAGAATGGTGTCAAGGATACAACGACGCAATGGGAGGAATGACGCGTGTAACAATTTATAAAACTGAATGCAGGTATGATGGCAATGTTTTTGTTTAGAATGTAGTGGTTGTTGTGGAGTTGGAATGTGAATGCAAGTACGTTGGTGTGTACTTGTTTGGACTGAAGAGATTCCAGTGTGTAGCAGTAACTGTAAACTTATTTATGACCTCGGTGATGTTGACCTTTGCTTTAGCTTGAAGGTGAATTAAAAGTTCTGCGAACTTTTATGGAACATTGAAAGATTTTTGAAAACCGTTATGTTTATAAACACATACATATATACAGTTAAATAAAATTTTTAAAAATTTAATAGATAAATGAAAATGAACATGTAAAAACGAACAATATAAGCAGGAATTTTTTGTTTTTGCATAAATATGTTCATAAGCAGGAATAAAAATTTTTTTTATACAACCATAATTTCTCGTATCACAATAATCAAGCAGTTGTTAATCTTCCTTAATTAAGGCAAACAAAAGTTAACCAGTCAATCATTATTCTTTCCTCCCTTTCTCTGTACACTCTGGAACGCTGTACCTTATGTTGTTTTTGCACCTTCCTCTCACTTGAACTTCATCGGGACAGGAATAGCAAGTTATTTCTGAAACTAAATTGTCCTTACTCCTGGTACTCTTAAAATACATACTTCTTAGAGAGCAGTAGTTGAACGGGCATGATGTGTTTCCCTAAGATTCCTGCACTATGAAGGCTGTAAATACGGAGAATGTAATTATAAAAGGAGGATAGACAGATAATACAGAAAGGAAAACAAAAAAATATTAGAAGAGAAAAAATAGCATTGAAAAAAAAGGTCAGTAGATTAAAGAGGAGGACATTGAGAGAAGACGAGGATTAAGGATATGGAAAGGAAAAAAGGGAAAGGAAGATGGAGGTTACAAAAAAAAATACTGAAAAAAATACCGTAGATTGAAGAGATAGATTTAGAGAGTAGACATAGACGAAGGAAGGAAAAGAGAAGGATTAAGAAGCAAAAATAAATCTATAAAAATCATGGACAGATCATTATGATAAATTGATATAAAAAAATATTATAAAAAAATATGAAAAAATTACAGTAGATTAAAAAGAAGGAAGGACGAAGGATACAAGAAGAAAAAGTAAGAGAAAGAGAAGGAATGAGAAGAAAAGATACATAAAGGAGGATTATGAACAGCTAAGTATGATACATTGTAACATTAAACTCAAACAAGGTGTGAACAGACAGAAGGGATGCGTAAGGAGAGTCAGTCTCAAAAAGAGGGAAAGGAAGGAAGGTCTCATCATCCTCTTAAAGCTGTAAAAAAAAAAAAGTCCAACCTCAGCGACAGAAATTAAAAGCGAAGCATCTGTCCGCAGCAAACCAAGGTAAAAAAAATCTTGGTCTTGCTGACGTGTGAAAAATAAGCCGCGGGTGCAAGGCGAAGGAGGAATTGAGGGAGAGAAAAACGGAAGGCAAAGGTTGGAAAGAAGCTTTTATTTTATTATTCCGGGTTCCATAAAAGTGTTGGTAGAATTTCTGAGGAGATGAGAGTGAGGCGCGGGAAGGGAAGGGTGTTGGGCAGGTGTACAGGCAAGACAACCACCAAGATCTGGGAAAACATTGGAAAGAAGTGAATAATTGTGACGCAAATACCATCTTCTGACCTTTCAGTGTCATTTTTTCTTCTCTCAACCTCAAGATAAGACCAAGGACAACAAAGCAAGATTATGGAAGAAAAATTGCTTAATTTGTTCCTAAAAAAAGCAAAGCATAGACATCACGGTTCCAAGCATAGTATATTCACTTTGGAGTACAAAGGAGTACAAAGGCAGAACAGACAGCAATAGTCATACTGGACCTAACGAGACTGTCCGTGTGACTACACTACTACTAATTGGTTGTGATAAATCTTGATAATCTTGTCCTGAAAGTTTTTATGCCAAAGTAGGATGAAAAGAAAAATATACACAGTGTTCCAGAGTTTCTTTGTGGTGAATGAAAGAATGAATATAATGAGTTATTTGCATTAGTAAGGTGGACAGATAAGGGTAACAGTTAAATAGAAAGCTTGTGTAGCCAGGGTATGCAATCAACAAACTCATATGAATAATAACCTTGAAAACAGCGATGGAAGTTAGCAAGCGACTGAAGACAATTAGTTTAAAGAGGGAAGTTGAAGAGACGAGGTGCCTGGTGTGGGTCCTGTTTACATACACTGTGTGAATAGAAATGCTCACAATTCATGCTTGTTTGTATAGAGTCAGCATGTGGCAGACATTACAAAAAAAAAAGCTGACAGAAACGACACAGGATACTTAAAATCTTGAAGCTGATTTAGCAAGAGATGAAATTTGAAATATGAGGTTAAGATTCACAGTGCAGTGTAGGAGTAGCTTAGTGTGTGCTAGTATAGGAAAGTGAATGGTCGTATGGAAGGCTTGTCTGTTTGTTTGTATTTTTGAGGTATTTAAGACCATCAAATCTCCCCCAAACACTGCATTATGTAATTGATGATGATTATAAAGACGCAGCTTCTCTTGTTGAGTCACGTAACTTCTGACATTTTTTGTTGGAAATGCATTGTAGAATGAACTAGTATAGAAAAGGTCAACGTGATGACATTGATGAATAATATGAAGAAAAATATGCATAGACTAAATAAACTTGTCAAACTTTCCTTGGTGATAGATTTAGAAGGATAACAGAACCATCTATCACATCAGTAATTGTATCTGGACTAATAAGGAAACTTGAAATTAAGACGAAGAGAGAAAAGAGTCAAGTCCCACCACTGAGTTCCGATACGTAAGAGGCAATGGGAAAAGTTTTACTGAGGCCTGTGGAGGAGGATGACTGGGATTCAATTAAAAAAATGACAGAAGATTGCTAAGTCTTCAAACACCGCCTCGTGATGATGACAGACACATGTACTACACACGTACTTGCAAAACGAATACAAACATCACGATAAAACACCTGGAAGCCTTTGTAAAGTAATGAAGGTTGAATGTCAAAGTAAACAATACAGAAGCAGGTCTTGCTCGAGGCAAACTACCTTCACCCTCGCGTGCACGTGGGTGTATGCCTGACACACGCGCGCACACACACACACACACACACACACACACACACACACACACACACACACACACACACACACACACACACACACACACACACACACACACACACACTGCCATTGCTATTTCTACAGTTACTTAGATAATTCAAAGCAGTAGAAATTAAGTTGTTTCCTAAGTCATGTTGCCGCTGTGGTTCGTCATGTTATATAAGCTTCCCAAACTGTGAAATCTGCCGCCAAATACTCACATACAAAGGAAGCTGTTGGAGAAAATGTGTTACGTACTTTTTACTTAGCACCGAGAGGTAGTGTGATATGCCGTGTAATTTTGCGAAAGAAAGAAGAAAGGAAGAAAAACTGGATGTACGGTAATTACCAGACTCAAATAATTCGTATGTCAGTTTATTCGTATGACAAACCAAACAAACAAACACCTGCGGATCTGTTGTCCCTGACGAGGCTGTTTGAATACAAGATCAGTCCACAGCGACGATGAGATAGTTGATGTTGTCGTCATGTTAGTGTTGTGTGAGATATTTCCGTTTTATTGCTACACTTTGTTTACTTAAGTCCTTCGTCACTGAGTCATAGTAGTAGTTTGCCTGAAGGACTGACAGTGAGTAATGCAGTATAGTACTCTCAGCAAGACTTCAATACTGATGATAGTGCTCGTGGAGGCTGCATTGCCCTCGTTATGTTTTCTGATAATGTTTGAACCTATGAACCTGTAATGATCTGTTTCAAGGATAGCGTTTTGACTTCTGGTTCAAAAGTTCTTCACTGCTGTCTCCCGGATTGAGATTGATCTATATTGATTTTTATTTCAATCTTTTCAAAGCAAACCATCTCAGTGGCAATCATTGTTTAATTCAAGAGCGCAATAGTATTTTTTATCTATTCACTTTAACGTCAAGGTATGATCTTTCCTAAGGAGTCGACTTTTCCTTCAACAATAATGTGAAACCTCGTCCTGGTGTGTCCTGGCCCGCGGCGTTACTGCCTGGCTGGTGGCGGGTATCAAAGAAACAAGTGTTTGCTTGGCACACGTTTTTGCCTGGAACTCAGACTGGATGGGGAGCGACGCTAAGCTGATGGATATGTGAAGTGCGGGATGGACTGGCGTGTGAGCGAGGCTTTAACTCGTGAAAGAAGAGGCGCGGGGTGAAGGTTTTCCTTATTTATACTTAGACTTCCCTCCCTCGTCCTCCTGTCTGTCTTTTTCTGATGTTGTATTGAGTTTAGATGAAAAGAATTACGTGAATCACCCTTTGCGAGGCTGGTTTCATCATCGTGTTTGACGCCTCGATCCTCCACACCAGGCAGAGAACAGTCATGTCAAAAATGCCTCCATGGTATAAATACTCTGTTCTTACATCTGTTCCATTCCTGTCACATTACACATCACCTCCACCGCTCACATACATACCTCCCTTTTCTTCCCTGGTTCTGGAAGTGGCCTTGTTTTCTCACATGTATTCATTATTTCACTCCAGCTTCTTCATGAGCAGTTTGTCTTCACCCCTTCCCTCTGATGTGTCAATACCATGTCAAGTTACTCTTAGTTATCCATTGTAAAACTCTGCAGATCGTTCGCAAGTCTCACCTCTTCCATTTCCATCGTCTGAAACACTTCTTTATTGGTGTAACTTTCTGTCCTTCCTCCCACTGACGTCTCTGTCACCCTTTGCCTTGACAGCTCCCCTTCATTCCTTCCTCCATTGTTCACAACTATATGTCAACACAGGTAGAAAAATACTGTTGTGGAAGTTCTTTTTTTTTCTAATAATCAATGTGACTTTCGATATATTTTTTCTTTCCACAAGCTTTGAAGTGCTGCAGATTTTATAATCTTTTACCCGTGGCGCCGGTAGGCTTCATGGAGGCCTTAGATGATTGGCCTCCGCCCGTTAGTAGTGCGGGTTAGATTTTTTAAGTGACGCCTCGTTTCTTACCTGACCTCAAATAATCTTTCCAGTGTTCCTTGCTTCATCTTACAATCTTAACGCGATGTAGATGCTTAATATCTCACTTTTTTATGCTATTGGAAAACCATCCAAGGGGCAATAAAAACGTAATAAAAGAAAGCCCACTTGTGATTGGCGGTTACCTAAAGAAAAAAAGAGTAATAAAAAAGGGAAGCTAAGTTATTCATTTACTTAACACCTCTAACCTAAGCTTTGCTTGATTTGTCTGCTTTTCCTTTGCAGTGTTCATTATTTCATGATTATTTTTTCCTCTTGAATGCCATGATGTTACTTCTCATAACAGTAACTTTCAGCTTCTCACACTTACGATGAAATTACAAAGCAGACACAAGCTTTTCCAGTCTGCCAACAATACCACATCATCTCCTTACAACCACAATGACACTTTCTTCGTAATAACGTTATAATGCCATTTGAAATATTGTTCCCAAAATATCATTCTTATTGCATAAAAAGAAATACAGTTTTGTTTAATGTCCAGTTAGTGATATATCAATATGTTTTTTTTTCTTATTGTACTGGTAAAAGCAGAGGAGTTAAGGAAATCTATGGTAGCTGTCAGTGTTTGTTGCCCCACCATCCTGCATCACCTCATCCTAGGTTCCTGCAGAGCAACTACGCGGGATCCAGACTCAACGCGGTGCCAACAACGGGGAGCAGGATACCCTCACGTGTCTGGCTACACTCACGTCGCCTTTGTCTTGGGTAACCTCATTAGACAATGTTTGTGGAGCATCCAAGGTGGTGGGCGAGTGAATATTCTTGGTCTGCCAGAGAACAAAAACAATGAAGACCGTTGCCGAGCTTGTAAAAGTGGTGGGCGTTTTCCCTCTATAGCAAACCCGGGCCAAGAGGATCCCCGTCAAACATAGTTACAAAAACAATGAAGGCTTCACCGTGAGGCCCAACTGGCGTCTTTGTGTGCCGTTGCCAGACCTTTGATCTGAGCCGCGTTTCGGGACAAGCGTACGGAATAGTTTTACCCGTTACGGCGTCTGTTTAGCGATTGTGTAACGTGGAGAAAAAAGAGAGAGAGAGAGAGAGAGAGAGAGAGAGAGAGAGAGAGAGAGAGAGAGAGAGAGAGAGAGAGAGAGAGAGAGAGAGAGAGAGAGAGAGAGAGAGAGATCTATACATACATAGATACATAGATAAAGAGACAGATAAACAGACAGAGAGAGAATTGATACAAATCTTTCCACGATCATGTATGCAAAGGACGGGAAGGGAGAGAAGGAGAGGAAGGGTGATGGGAAGGGCGAGGGAATTGGGGAGGGGAAGGAGAGAGGGGTGAGTGGTCTGCCAGAGTGTTGAGTTCACTCATCACGTGACTCATTAAGGCGGGAATCACCATTAACCTGTGTTGATGCATCGCTTGTTTTTCAATGCATTGGTAGTGGTGCCCTTTTGTGTGTGTGTGTGTGTGTGTGTGTGTGTGTGTGTGTGTGTGTGTGTGTGTGTGTGTGTGTGTGTGCGTGCTTATGTAATTTGTTTGTGCACGTGTAATGTTGTGTACATGTGATGTGTTTGTACAAGTGTAGTTTATTCAGCTCATGTTAAGCGTGGCACGAGTACATGTGTGATCTGCGTATAGGAACCATTGTGTGCATGTGTAACTTTTATTTATTATTTGAGTGATTTACATACATGTGTAGTGTGTAATTGTGTAGTTTTTAACCTCAGCCAACGATGTGTAATGCGAGGTTATTTTCACATTGCTTGTTTGTTTGTCTATTTGTTTGTTAGTATGATTGCAACCTCTTGAGAAAATAATAAATTGGTTAAAGGTTAAAGGTAAAATTCAGGATGAATTAAACATTGCCAATAGTATTCCCATTGGACGTTATCTTTGACGCCATTTTGGCCGCGACCAACATGAAGATCGACGCTGACCAATAAGATTTTCATCAATTCATAACTCTGTCAAGAATCACCACGACGCCACAACACTTCACTAACATGACCTTTTACCCAAAGTATCCACTCAACTAATTGTTTTCAAATGTTATTGTCAAAAGTCAAGGTCAGGAAACAATCACAAATATCAGCGGTAGTACTTGTGATATTTTCAGTGTCCCTTTAGTTACACATGAGTTGTGTTGACATGGTAACACTTTCTGAAGGTGTAATGTGTAGCCTTTTGTAGGTACCTGGGTGTGGTGTGCAGGTAAAGTTTAGTGCCCTGGTGTTCATGGATGCAGGTGTGCTTGGGGTTGACAGGTGAGCCAACGACAGGTACAGTTCCTAGGGTGGAGGGGGTGGGGGTGGCAGGTGTGCGTGGTCTCTGGTGCTGTGTGGGGCAATCATCCCTTTCACAACAATCCATAAAAAATATCAACTTCCTATGCATCATAATGCAATATTAAGAACTAAATGGTTTGGGAATATTTGATTTCACAAGTGAGCTCCGGTTTAAACTCTCTCTATCTCTTTTGTTTGTTTCTCTCTCTCTCTCTCTCTCTCTCTCTCTCTCTCTCTCTCTCTCTCTCTCTCTCTCTCTCTCTCTCTCTCTCTCTCTCGCTCTCGCTCTCGCTCTCGCTCTGGCTCTGGCTCTCTCTCTCTCTCTCTCTCTCTCTCTCTCTCTCTCTCTCTCTCTCGCTCTCGCTCTCGCTCTCGCTCTGGCTCTGGCTCTGGCTCTCTCTCTCTCTCTCTCTCTCTCTCTCTCTCTCTCTCTCTCTCTCTCTCTCTCTCTCTCTCTCTCTCTCTCTCTCTCTCTCTCTCTCTCTCTCTCTCTCTCTCTCTCTCTCTCTCTCTCTCTCTCTCCCCTCCCCCCTGCGATGGTGTGATACGTACAGTCAACGCTGAGGTTCGCGTCCTAATTCATCTTTGCCTTCACGCCCTCCACGCCTGCCTCGCCCCGGGAAAGTTGTCCTCTGTAGGATGGTGAGTGGCCACGCTCACCACGCCTCACTGTGCGTTGGGTCGCCTTTAGTAATCCCAGGCAGGCACAGACGTGTATTCTGTACACACTTGTGTTATGCCAGTGAATGACACACTAGTAGTACTTATGTAGTGTTTGGATAAGCTGCTGGTGTTATGGACTCACTACTTCACATTCAGTAGACAGTATTCATCTGTGTGTGTGTCTGTCTGTCTATTTATGTATCTCTAATCATCTATCTACATATCTAGGTGTTCTTTTTCATGTATATGTCTATCTACTTAATTGTCTGATTATATATCTACCTCTATGTATACCTATCAGTATATAACTCTTTCTCTCTCCCTCTCTCTCCTCTCTCTCTCTCTCTCTCTCTCTCTCTCTCTCTCTCTCTCTCTCTCTCTCTCTCTCTCTCTCTCTCTCTCTCTCTCTCTCTCTCTCTCTCTCTCTCTCTCTCTCTCTCTCTCTCTCTCTCTCTCTCTCTCTCTCTCTCTTGCTCGCTCGCTCTTTAGCTCTCGCTAAAATACAAAAATACGTTAAAAAAATCCCTCTCGTTGCCATCCTGTAAAGACGACAGTAGGAAAAATAGAAGCAGGGGGTGGAGGTCTAGTTAACAAAGGTGTCTTGACACTCCTCTTTTGAAAGAATTCAAGTCATAACCAGGTAATAAGGCATTTATTAAAGGCAGGAATAAAATATCTTAATTATAGACTATCAATCAATATCAGAAATATAATGAAAAATCAGCATGTGCACTATTCGGAGTAGATTATTGGGAACAAATAGAAGCGGCGTTTTCTTCTTCTTCTTGTGACTTGTTCTCAGCTGAGACGGGCACTGCCGCCCAAGTAAATCCACATATATTCTTTTGAGGTATAATATATTGATAGATTTCCATTTCTGCAATTAGGACATTGCCGAAATTTCTATTTTTCACTTTAAAGTGATAACAACATACCACCATATCCATATTATCGTGATAGGAGTGTTTTTAACCAAACGTAAGTGCTATTACTAGCGGAAGATACACCGCGTAGCGCCTTCTTATGAGTAGCTCATAAATCACTTAGCTCATAGTTAGGAGTCGCCTTGTGACTTTCTTTGCATGACTCACAAGTCTAGCTCATAACTATGAGTAGAATTTTGGATTTATGAGTGGCTTTATGAGGAGATTTTATGAAGTTTTCAGCATACCGCCCCAGGGGCGGTATGCTGAAAAGGTCATAAGTCTGTTATGAGGCGGATGCAGCTCATAAACCTTGTAAGAGTAGCTCATAAGCCGTATGAGTAATGCAGAAAAGGTCACAATGAGCTATGAGTACTCATAGCGCGTCAATATGTTATGAGTCGTGGACAAGGACTCATAAGAAGCGTAAGAGCTACTCATAGTGATAATGGCGGAGCAACAACAACTTGTAATACCACAGCGCCCAAACTTTTCACCTAGAAAGGACCCGTTGGAGATGTATGATGACCGTGAGCTCATCAGAAGGTAGAGGATGGACCGTACTGGGATCTTGTTTGTGACGGACTTGATCCGAGATGGTATAACAAGCCCCACATCAAGGAACAAATCCCTCTCCGCTGAGCTCAAAGTCATACTGACTTTGAGATACCTCGCAACTGGCAAGATGCAACTATGTAACAGTGACGACTTTGGACCGACACAACCCACCATCAGCCGAGCCATAACACAGGTGTTACATGCACTGACAAGACCACACGTCGTGACAAGGTTCATCCGCTTCCCTACTGTTCCAAGAGATGCCCACAGGAATCAAGCGCGTGGAAGAGATTAAATGGTAAAAAAATGTTGCATAAATGCTAGTGTAGGTACAAAAGTATGTATAACCGTAGCAAATAAATAGTTAAATAAGATATCCCAACGTTTTATTTTGGTTAAGGGGAAGCTCTACTCGGGAGTTTTACATTGATATACACAAACGATTCTGACACTCATTACCGTCGCAAATAAATAGTTAATAAGATATCCCCATTCCCCATCTCCCAATAAACATGAGGACATGTGGGAATGTAAGGTATTTTGGGCGGGTGTGAAAGTGAAGTTTTACCCAAATCTAACCTAACCAGAGTAAGCTTATCGGCGCCACAGGTTAGACATATATAAAAATAAGGGATATTTAACCATAACATAAACGTAACCTAACCTAACAACCTTAACATAACCAAAACTTAACTTAACCATAACTTAACCTAACTTCAAAGACGTTTTGCGAGGTAAATAATGGTGAGCACCGCCTGAAACCTTCACAGATATGTTGAGTACACTATGTATAGTATGTACGACTTCATATTTATAATAAAGAGGTGGAGCAGTATTTGTAAAGAAATTAAAAAAAAAGTATATATATAGTATATATTTTTTATACATTGAAAAGGTACTGGCTAAGGGACAACAAAAATACGTTAAAAAAAATCCCTCTCGTTGCCATCCTGTAAAGACGACAGTAGGAAAAATAGAAGCAGGGGGTGGAGGTCTAGTTAACAAAGGTGTCTTGACACTCCTCTTTTGAAAGAATTCAAGTCATAACCAGGTAATAAGGCATTTATTAAAGTCAGGAATAAAATATCTTAATTATAGACTATCAATCAATATCAGAAATATAATGAAAGAATCAGCATGTACACTATTCGGAGTAGATTATTGGGAACAAATAGAAGAGGCGTCTTCTTCTTCTTGTGACTTGTTCTCAGCTGAGACGGGCACTGCCGCCCAAGTAAATCCACATATATTCTTTTGAGGTATAATATATTGATAGATTTCCATTTCTGCATTTAGGACATTGCCGAAATTTCTATTTTTCACTTTAAAGTGATAACAACATACCACCATATCCATATTATCGTGATAGGAGTGTTTTTAACCAAACGTAAGTGCTATTATTAGCGGAAGATACACCGCGTAGCGCCTTCTTATGAGTAGCTCATAAATCACTTAGCTCATAGTTAGGAGTCGCCTTGTGACTTTCTTTGCATGACTCACAAGTCTAGCTCATAACTATGAGTAGAATTTTGGATTTATGAGTGGCTTTATGAGGAGCTTTTATGAAGTTTTCAGCATACCGCCCCAGAAGACAACGAAGCCTGGCAGTGCCGTGTAATGATTGGTCACGTCAGTTGTAGTGGAGACGCGTGTGTCACCCTCGCATTACCCTGTAAGACTTACATTCCTTATTACTCGCTGATGCACTAACTTTACTATGTAACTTGCCCTTAACCCGAACTTCAACTTAAAAAAAACAGACAAAATGAGGAAAAGAGAAAAATGTTAAACGTGCAGTTTTGTTCGCGCGTCTGTTGCGTTATTCATCCTCAGTTAGTACGTATGTACGTACGTGCTGTTTGGATTGATGAAAAGGGAGGAGCACGTCACCGCTCCTTCTGACGCCACGCCGCCGACTCAGCTGGGAGGTGCAGGAGGGGGGGGGGCGCCTTCCCTCGCGCCTCGCTGCTCCCACAATGGTGGTCCACTTCCCCTCGCTTGTCACGCGGGGGGCGGATATGTGGAACTTTATCTGTTTATATTTCCTGAGGGAATATTCCGGAGCAGGACTCGACGCTCGGCCGCGGCGCCGTCCAGACGGACTTGTGGCCCTCAGATAGTTTTTCTTTCTTTTTTTTAACTTCGTTGAGTTGCATTTATGTTTATTTACGATCTGATAACTTGGCTACATTTTTTTTTTTGTATGAGTGTGTCACATCGGTGGTGCAACGCAAGGTATTGCATTGCTGCCTCCCATATTATTGTGGATTTGATTCTTTTGACAAAGCTTTATTTGTTTTTTTTGTGCATGTATTTAATTTATTATATTTTGTATATTCTATCTATTTTTTAATATTATACTTGCCAATACTAGCATCACCATTCACGCATTGCCTTAGTGCTGTCAAAGGAATATCAATATTGTGCTGCCAGAAAAGTAGATGCTATATAAATAGATATATAACTAGATAGATATAATAAGCAATGCAGCGACACATGTGCCACTTCCCAAGGCGGTCTTGTAGAGGCTCCAGGCATCAAGTGTGAAGTGGAACACCGTAACCCTAAGTGAGGGTAGGCCAGAAGAGGCATACAGTGAACATGTACAGTGAACATGTACAGTGAACGTGTACAGTGAACGTGTACAGTGAACGTGTACAGTGAACGTGTACTGTGAACATATACAGTGAACGTGTACAGTGAACGTGTACTGTGAACATGTACAGTGAACGTGTACAGTGAACATGTACAGTGAACATGTACAGTGAACGTGTACAGTGAACGTGTACTGTGAACATATACAGTGAACGTGTACAGTGAACGTGTACAGTGAACGTGTACAGTGAACATGTACAGTGAACATGTACAGTGAACGTGTACAGTGAACGTGTACAGTGAACGTGTACAGTGAACATGTACAGTGAACGTGTACAGTGAACATGTACAGTGAACGTGTACAGTGAACGTGTACAGTGAACGTGTACAGTGAACATGTACAGTGAACGTGTACAGTGAACGTGTACAGTGAACGTGTACAGTGAACGTGTACAGTGAACATGTACAGTGAACGTGTACAGTGAACGCGTACAGTGAACGTGTACAGTGAACGTGTACAGTGAACGTGTACAGTGAACGTGTACAGTGAACGTGTACATTGAACATGTACAGTGAACGTATACAGTGAACGTGTACAGTGAACGTGTACAGTGAACGTGTACAGTGAACGTGTACAGTGAACGTGTACAGTGAACGTATACAGTGAACGTGTACAGTGAACGTGTACAGTGAACGTATACAGTGAACGTATACAGTGAACGTGTACAGTGAACGTATACAGTGAACGTGTACAGTGAACGTTTACAGTGAACGTGTACAGTGAACGTGTACAGTGAACGTGTACAGTGAACGTTTACAGTGAACGTGTACAGTGAACGTGTACAGTGAACGTGTACAGTGAACGTGTGCATTGAACGTGTACAGTGAACGTTTACAGTTGTACATCTCTATTCTGTAATTCAATAGTTTCCAGTGTATCTCGCTATCTCCGTCTGTATGTTACTTGTAGAAGTGTAACACATTCGTGTTATCCAACGTCCAGGCTCAAGGAAGAACACCTGCACCTCATCATTCCTTCCCTGGGAATAGCATGCTGGGTCACTCCAACCCGGCCCGGCGAGATTCAGTTCAAATCAGGTCAAATCGGGTCATTCTCACCCTCTCTCTCAGCAGACTTCATTAGTCCAAGACAGACCTTCATCTCGAGAGGATATCTTCTCTCCTGTCTGTAAATCAATCATATAACGTGTGTGTGTCCACCACTGGTTCTTATCATTCAATCACCATTCCATGTACGTACATCATATGAATACCTTCAGTGCACAGTACATTAAATCAATCAACTCTACCAGTCTCTGAATCATCTTCAGTAATAAGCCAGTTATACTTCACACAGTCACGCCTGCTGCCTTTCCGCCCTCATCAATACTCAAGCTACGCTAACCTACGTCAAAATGAAGAAACCTTTACTGTTACAATTAGCAAAAGCGGCAGCAGAATCAAACTAATACACAGTGAACGTGTACACTGAACATATGGTGGTCCAGATATCGAATTTAAGGTTGGGTTTCAGTAGTCAAGTAGCATTGAGGACCACAACAATATCAACGGAAGGTAATCAAGAATGGTCTTTAGGCTAGAAAGGAAATATTCTGTCAAAATTGTGCAGATTTATGCGTCAAATTTAACATGTATTGGTAAAGCTGTAGGAAAGTTACCTGAGGATGAAAAGTTTACATTTGTAATGATGGATTTCAATTCAAAATTGGGGTGGAATGAATAGTCCAGAGAACATCAAGTAAATTTGGATGTGGCAGATAAAGTGAGAGAGGAAATAGATTTTACAGACATTAATGTATTACAGTCATGAATATATTACATAGAAGGAAAATCATGAATGGATCTGTGAAGGTACCAGTACAAAAACAAAGAAAGAATTCTACACTGATTGCAGCGAGGGATCAAATATAGTGAGTGAGACAGTTTTCAGAAGTAAAGAGCAGCCACTCTGGACTGTGAGGGAGAAACACCAGGAAACGGGACTCTGGGAAATATTTTGGCAGTACGTTAGAAGTCAAGTAAATGTAGTATAAAAGTTCAGAAAAGGTATTCACTTGTAATGGGAAAAGTTGGGGAAACCAAGAGGAAAAGAAGGAAAACTAAACTAGAATATTGACTACAGCAGTATTAAAAGAGACGGAAGGAAGGACAGCAAGGAAGCATTAAGGAAAATTGTAACGCACCAAGAAGCTCATTCGCAAAGGTGGCTGTAAGAATGATGAAAATAAACAATAACATAGAGGAAGCCAAGCTTTCAAAAATGAAGGGACTGACATAAATAATGTTCATGATTGAAAAAGTGCATGTTTAGATCGTGAACTAATGTGTTATAGTGATTGGAACAGCGGAATGATAGTGTTATGATGTACGGTAAGGATAAAGAGTCAAGGATGATGTTAATGTTAAAAGATAAGTCAGTTACAAAGGATTGGGTCGTGTATCTAGCAGGTAAGTCTGGAAGGTGTCGTGCCGGTGAGCCAGGACCTGTCACAATGGCTGAACAGTAAGGAGACTTGGTGCCATATACACACACTTTGTCATCACCTCATAGAAGTAAAAATGTTTAGGAAAATGTTGTGTATGATGAAAGTGTGAAGGAACATCACTTTTCATCCTGACACACGACAAGACGTAAAGAAATACTTTTCAAACACCCAACTTCATGATCTTGTGCTGAAAAAAAGAAGAAAAACACGAGATTATTTGAACAGCGCGATAGTTGAACGACACCGTCACACGTTACCGACGGCAGTTATAAAAAGAGATGGTTTTATAATTATAAGGGAAGTAATGATGATGATGATGATGATGATGATGATGATGATGATGATATCATGATGGTGATGGTAACTATAATAGTATTTATAATTATAATAATAGTAATAATGACAACAATAATAATGATAATGATAATAATAGTAATAATAATGATAATAATAATAGTAATAATAATGATGATGATAATGATACTACTACTAATACTACTACTACTACTACTACTACTACTACTACTACTACTACTACTACTACTACTACTACTACTACTACTACTACTACTACTACTACGTACTACTACTACTACTACTACTACTACTACTACTACTACTACTACTACTACTACTACTACTACTACTACTACTACTACTACTACTACTACTACTACTACTACTACTACTACTACTACTACTACTACTACTACTATTACTACTACTACTATTGCTACTCTCCTCGGCAGGCAAGGTGCCTTCTGTGTCAGGTCCCTGCGGCACCTCCTTCCCTCCACACTAAAGTGTTGTCGTGAGTGTCACTTTGATATTCTTGTGAAGTATCAAAATAAGATGATAACTTGAAAGTATTCTATTTGTATGCTCAGCAATTGGAAATTTTCATTTTTTTTTATTTTACTGTTTTCGTGGGACCCCATTTCCGGGTTTCTTCTTCTCCAGTGTCCTTGGCATGGCAGTCCTTGCATGCTTTGTATTTAAAACCAAGTTTCTATTATCCTTCAAGGGCAGTCTTAGTTAGGGTTGAGGAGGGTGAGGGCGAGGCTTGGTGGTGCCAGCCTCGATAGCAGGAGGCTCAGCTGTCCAGCCTAGAGAGGCGGGCCGCGTGGCCTGAATGTGAAGGGCGCCTGAACGCTGCCCTCCATTATAGGGAAAGTAATATCACCAATGGGAATATACACTGAGGGAGCAGCAGTGCCGTAAGAACCTTGAATATTTCTTACTCGTTTCATTTTATCATTCCGGTGTTTTAGTTCAGTTTGACAACAGAATTATTTCAGCTTCGTGCACCGTCGTCCATTTCCTCGCCCTCCCAATATCCGATCTTGGCTACAATTCCCTGCCCGAATCGGAGCAATTTCGTAAACTTCTCAGCCACATAAAGCACGCTCCCTCGCGCCTCCAACCTCCTCTTCACCACACATTTACATTCCCTCATTCTGACTCTCGTCGCTTCCCTCCGAGGAACGCTCCCCTTCTCGTGCCCCTCACGCTGCTCCAAGACGTCGGCACGGACGGTCATATCTTGCCGGTTATTGCCCGCCGCGCTCACAAACGGAAACCTATTAAAACATATACGTCAGGGGGACCGGAAGATCCTCAAATACCACACACTGGGGTCGACCCGCGGGAAGGTGGCGCCAATCACGGTCCAGGACGAAGCACATGTAGTATTGTTGTCTGCGATGATGCGGCTTTTTTTCCTCATAGTTGGGAGTGCCATTCAGAAGGTTTTCTTTTCGCTTCTCCTAAGAGTTCAAGAAGTGTGAGGACGCTGCGTTCTTCTGTTCGCTTGTGGAAGGTACTGCAAACTGTCCCTCACGTCCCTCATGCAGCTTGGGCTGGAATGTGGGCGAGGCGATCCACCTAAAGGAGAGGATTAAGGGATAAATATTAGAGTATAACCTACAGTAGTTGACGATTAAATAGCAACGAACTTTATTTTTAGTTCAGCGTTTTTGTAAACATTTCTTGTTCACAAATACAGAACATTTTTTTGCAATCATGATAATGACTGTAGTTTACGTTTCCTCCTCAGTTCTTATCAGTCCTACAACCACAATGCTAGTTTTGTTATTTTTATCTATTTCTTTAGCTCTCTTTCTAATTCTCTCTCTCTCTCTCTCTCTCTCTCTCTCTCTCTCTCTCTCTCTCTCTCTCTCTCTCTCTCTCTCTCTCTCTCTCTCTCTCTCTCTCTCTCTCTCTCTCTCTCTCTCTCTCTCTTTCTCTCTCTCTCTCTCTCTCATAATAGTTAATCATCTCGTGGCAGTGACAATGAAGCTTCGATGCTGGTGTTCTAGAGCGAAGAATGTTCCAGTTCTGTGAAGGTCAAACATTACACGGCGAACACGACAGCCAGTCACCCAGTCAGAAGGCGTCGTCAGTGAAGCCAGTCTCTAATATAACAGTGTGTCTGCATTGCAACAGTGTCTTGAGAGCAGCGAGCGAGGACAGCGAGTAAGAAGCCTTGGGGATGATAAAGTTTACTGAGTTACTAATGAGAAGAGAGTTAATGAGATAGATGGCGTGGACTTTATAGTCTAGGTGTGAGAAACTCAGTGGAAATATGGTACAAGTACGTTAATTAATTAAATAATTCATCCATCCATCCGTCCATCCATCCATCCACCATTCATCCAAAAAAGTACATAGAGTAATTCAAACTACGAGCAAAGTCTAAAAAAGAAATTTACGAAGAAATTTAATAGTCATGTGAAGATAACCAAGAAACAGTGTATCGCGTCACTGTTCATAAACTTTCGTCTGGCATGAAGATAAATAAAATGTGAAGCTGCCAAGACACGAGTCAGACTGAGGCAAACATACCAGTCAAGAACAAAGGAACACAAGATACATAACAAACAACAACCGAAGCTGGCAGGAAGGGAAGAAATAGAAAACCATGCAGCATGAAAAAGAGCATAACTACATGGAATTTTTTTTACAGGAATGAGATAAGGACTATCACTACTACTACTTCTACCCAGGCGATAACATGTTGTGCCTGACCACCAGTAACAAAATTAAAAAAGTGACTTTGCAAAGATATATTCGCATAGCTTGATCACATATATTTATGATTACGAATAATATCTCAGCTGAGTATTGGAATCAAAATACTTGTCTAATCTGTTCTTGAAAGCTGTAAGTGTTATACTGTCAACAACATTGGAAGGCAGAGATTTCCAAATAACGATTTTATTGGAAGTGTTAGGCTTCAAGAGATTATTTGTCAATAATCTCTTGAAAGTATTAGATTTTCTTAATATATTTGACTTAATGACTGTGAAGTAATTTTCTGAATTGATGTTGTCAAATTATTTTAAATATTTCAAACTCTTTTATTAGATCGATAGACTGAATAAGTTTAGCTCTTTAAGTCTTCCTTCATAGGTTACTTCACTCAGCCTGGGAATAATTTTTGTTATTCTTCGCTGAACTCTTTCTAGCTTTT
>JAPQNM010000026.1:3350176-3352676 GCA_029783475.1 Metacarcinus magister
CAACACTTCCTGTGACACTTTTTATTCTACTTCCATTGACTTTTATGTCATTATTGTTATGTATGACTATACATTATACTTGATACGAATAAAATAAATAAAACTCAATATGAAAGCAGATCGTGAATAATTATCTTGTCACGTGGCATAGATAATAATAACAACAAAAATAAACACATAATAACGTAGCTCCCTGCCATGCTGTGTTGTTGGTTAAAGTAGAACGTAACACAGAATGACGTGGTAATGCAGCAGCACGTGTTTACTGCCTGTCATTAACGTGCAAGGCGAAGCAAGCTAAAGGAACGGTGTAGAAAGAATGAAAAGGTAAAGGAATGAAGAAAAAGGGAAAATTGTTAAAAGATCGAAAATTAAGTAGGAGGAGTTAAAAGAATGATTCAGAAAGAACAACATGTAAAGGAATGAAGAACGAAAAAGAGTTTCAAAAAAAGCAAATTATAAGGAAGAAAAGATAAAATAGCAATGTAGAAGAAAGAAAAGTTAAAAGAACGAAGTAGAAAGGAAAGCTAGCTAAAGGAATGATCACAAGAACGTGTTGATTTTATTATCATTTACTATGCGTATGATGGTATTTGGGCGACTGTCTTTTGTTTCCTTTTTAATGATATACGTAAAAGTAAACAAAACGACAGGATGTAAATGTCTATCAGTCTTCTCTTCAATCATGTCTCACTGTCGTACCATGTCTGTCCATCAATAACCTTCCGTCTATTACTCGTTCATGTCTTGTCTCGTCTGATGCAACTCATTATCATATTATCAGCCATTTGTTAATCCTCATGTCAGAATTTTAGCTTCTTCTCAATCTCTCATTAATCTCTTACTAGTCTCCTGTCAGTCTTCTTATGAACCTTACGTCAGTCTTTTTCCAACTTCTCAGTCAGTCAGTCTCGTGTCAGTCACTCAATGTTTTGCTTCCTTCTTGTGAATGAATATTTCGTTTATCTTTATGCAAGTGTAGTCTGTTTTCAGCATCTAATTGACGTCTTGGCAGCCTTGTAGAATAAACTGTTGATTCATGTTATTAGGTTACTGTGAGACGCGCCAACTTACTCCTATTGGATGCATTGGACTGGTGGTGATCAGCAGGTATAGTGTTGGCGAGGCAGGTGGTGCTGTTGTAGTTATTTTCTAGTTATCTGGCGGTGCTTCACGCGGCAGAAGTTATACTCACGTTTGAAAGGAAAGGGCGTCACGTAGTTGTTGTTAGTTTGTCGGTGATACACACAGAATGATTAGGTGTTGGTGGAAGGTACATACGTGCTCGTGACTTATACTGTCATCTACGTGTACTCACCTCTTTAAGACTGAACTTCACGTATAGATAACTTCATTCCCTGTGTATTAGTTACGTTCTCTATTCCTCTAATACATAAACACACACACACACACACACAAACACACACACACACACACACACACACACACACACACACACACACACACACACACACACACACACACACACACACACACACACACACACACACACACACGTAAAACATGCATTATATTTCACTGTTTCAACGCCACTCATTCATTACATCCGCAGCCATACCATACTACTCGCATTTCTTAAAAAAATAAAAAATAAATAAATTATATATGCGTTTTAGTTCACATACCATACATTAGTTACATCTCCCATTATTCATGCACACCGAAAAAAAAAGGGAAAAACATACTGGCACTCGCTTCCCCTGAAGAAAAAAAAAATGTATATCCTATACGTATCACAGGGAACATCCCATACATTACTTACACCCACCATTAATTTTGTACCCTCAGAAAAAAAAAAATAATATTCTGCTCCACCACCATAACGGTCCCCGCCCCAGTGCTTCCCTTCACACCGTAGTCGTGGCAGATTCCGTAATACTGCCACGGCTTATACTCTGGTGTCGTCCCTCGGATAGTTGAGAGTGTGTGTTGGTGTTCCATGGGGCTACGGTGATGGGCATTACTTTGGGCATCATGCGTGGTGTGCAGCGGCGTGTGGCGGGGCATGTTTGGAGGGTAATGAGAGAGGAAGGGAGAGTAATGTGTGTTCTGCGGGAAGGAGGAAGGTTGAGGGGAAGAAACAGGGAGGAAGAAGCAGAAGAAAAAGACCAAGACATAACAAGGAAAAGACGATGAGAAATAATTGATAATGATAAGAATAATGATAATCTGCCGTCACTTTGGAGACATATGTCTTTTCCTTGGTTTGTAGTGAGACATCATAAGGTTCTCGTAACAGTATAAGGCATCACAGACTGAGAAGAATAAGTTATCAATCATTTACACAACTATTTCTCATCAATAAAAAAAATTAAAAAATACAAGTCATTTCATATCTACGACAGAAAATCTGTACAAAAATTTCAATATTGTTTTTGTCCTTTGTGTTTAGTTGGTTGTTGTTCGTGTTTTAATGTGAGTTCAGTGAACGTTAAAATTAGTGTCAATTATTAAATTCCAGTATTACACAATAATATAC
>JAPQNM010000026.1:3357676-3362676 GCA_029783475.1 Metacarcinus magister
GGATGTTTATGTTTATTGTGTAAGATTTACTTCCAATACAACATGAGGTGGTGTTGGCCTTGCAGTGAGCCGCAGGGGACGGACATTGGTGCACATGTTACCGCACCTCCTCCAACACGTACTAATTGGTCGGCCAATCAACCCTTGAGTTTGGTGAGTGCAGGGATAATAGACTATATGGATGCAAGTGATACTGATCTTCTTTCTTTTTATTTATTAGCATATTGTGTCGCGTGTTATAGTGCGTTGCTTCATTCCTGTCTTGTTGTACCGTGGCAGTGCGGGGAAGCGAGGGCAATGTTCCTGTTCTTCTCTGCCTTTCCTCACTTGTATCTTGTCTCTTATTTGTAGATGTGTTCTGTCCCTTTCTAGTCTTCCCGACCTCAATGTGCGAACACAAAATCTACTCTCTCAGTCTTCCCGCACTGACACACTCAATCTTCCCGTCCTGACACACACACACACACACACACACACACACACACACACACACACACACACACACACACACACACACACACACACACACACACACACACACACACACACACACACTCACACTCAATCCTCCCGTCCTGACACACACTCAATCATACCTCTTTGACACACACACTCAATCCACCCACCCGGACACACACACTCAGTCCTCACCTTCCGTCACCTATCACCCTTACGCACATTCTCCTATCCCTCTTCCCCTTCACTTATTTCCAGCACCATCACCTCTCCCTTTCCTTTCCCTCTCCAGACATTAAGCATCACTTGATAGATATCGCCCTTCTCCTTCTCCTCCCTCTTCCCTTCCTCTTCTTCCCTCATCCCCCCCCCCTCTTGGCCCCCATCCTCGACAACAGGCAATTGGTTACCGTCAGGAGAGTGATCCCTATGATTGGTGGTCGTTGGGTGTAGGTGTGCGTAGTGGAGGGGGCGGGGGGAGGGGGGGGGGCGTTGTTGCAGGCCTCACCTATCAAGACATACGAACACACAGTACTTCGGGGCGTCCGTAGGGCCTCCTTCCCTTCAGTCGTCCGTATATTATGTGCTTCATGAGGCGGTACCTTACGTCTCCGCCAGGACACATCATCTCCATTGTTGTCTGGGAAAGTGAATTTAACGCCACAAGGCTCCTCAGCGTATGCGTGTCTTCATCGGTGGGACAAGAAATATGGTTCATTCGGCGTGGGTCATACATTTTCCATCGACGTTAAGTTGATATTTGTTTTGCGCGCGTTATCTCGTATGTTGGTTGGCTCACAAGACCCTCCAAGGTGTGTGAGGCAAACCTTCACTCAATGTCATTTGTGTTTTGTGTTTAGTTTCGTATCATATTTGCTTCATTATTGCAGTTTTGTCTTAGGTTATGTTACTGTTCACTCCCTTGCTTCATTGTATATAGTTATAATAGTTTTTACGTTATTCTTCACTACTTATATAGATATGCGTTTGTTACCTGCTGCTTTGATCGATTTTGCTGTATAGTTAAGGTTATTTTTTCCCTTTCTTTTCGGTCTTTATTTCTTCCTATTGTGAGTGTTCGTATTAAGTAGTTTGAACCCGAGACTCGACCCTTGTTCGGTGAGTCACGTTAAGTGTCGAAGCACCTTGTACGTTTATCATTGACTCACTTGTGTTATGTTTTATATCTTTATTCTTAGCATATGTCTTCTTACCCTCGCATTCTTTCCTGTACTGGGGAGTAAATCCTCGCACCGTAACGGTGACGTATCCAAACAAGCTACTGTGTCCCCCGCCAGCTCGGTACTGTGAGCGAAGCGGGTCCGGAACACTACTGAACCCTGAACCCAATAATAGTCCCGGATCTGTCCTTCCGTCCCAGTTCACTTCAAAACTGACGTGGGTTTGGGAGCGTCTCTCTGTCGTCTACCTTCTCGGCCTGCAAGCTTGGGAGGCAGTTTGTTTGGTGAGTGTTTGAGTGTTTGGTGTTTGCGGCAGGTGTTTGGGACGTGTTGGTAGGGTGACGGTGGCAGCAGGAAGGGCTAATTTGGGGTGAATTTGAGGGTAAATCCAGCTGTGATCAGGGTTGTCGACATGGTGTATCTGCAGAGGTGTAATGTGTGTGTGCGTGTGTAAGGGTGTGGGTGTGTGTGTGGGTGGGAGGGGGGGGGGATGAAGGGTGTGTGGCTCCTCTTATGCCTGTCCTAGCGGGAATGTTTTCTTTTTTGCGTATATGTTGTATTGTTATTGCCATGCGAGAATACTTACAAGATATGTACCGTAGAGTGAATAGTAGTTTTACGTGTAGTGAGGTGGTGTTAAAAGTGAAGGCTTGTGACACTGTCATGACCGTAGTGAAGGCGAGGGAGCACATGTCTAGGTGATGTTAAGGAGACAAACTGGTTCAATGTAAGACTTGGCTTGTGATGGCACACCGATGACGAGGTGAAGAGTCACGCAAGGCTTATTAAAAAGTGTGTAGGGTACAAACAGAAGCTCGTGTTTTAAGCAGGGAATGTGAATGACACTAGCATTACCTTACCTTACCCGCAGAGACACGAGTACAGTACTTCCTTTCCTGTTCATTGCAATGTGTGGAGGCAGGATAGCGGTGGGCTCTGCAGTGACTCTTGTAAGGTAAAGCAATTGTAGGTTCAGATAACGACACCTTACCATCCTCTTATAAAGTCCAAGGAAAGTAAACTCCATCCATTTTGTTTACCAGAAAAAAAACGTTTAGTCGTGTTAAGAAAAAAGAACAAGGCTTGCAACAGACCCCCTTGGGAGGCAGTACAAATGGGGAACACATGTGAAAACAGCATTTATTTGGGAAGTTAAACAAAGCAAACTTGTTAGTGCAATAAACACAAAGCATTCTCCCCCACTAGTGACACAGCCACCAGCCTGGCCTCGCATCACCGACATTAACCTTATTGTAGTGCAACAGAGTCTCGGGAAGTTGAAAGGCGATGGCTTTTACGTCAAGAGTACCGTAATGGCGCCCAGGAGAGGAGTGAGCGAGGCGGTACTCTTAAGCCCGCGTAGAGGAGACAAGGAGAGTGCACTGAATGGTATAAATAAATCCAGATGGAAAGCGTGAAACAGTGGAAGCATCTTGGAAAAGCGTCGTGTGTAAATCTGGCAGAGGGAAGAGAGGGAGGGCGGGGAGGTGTGCGGGTTGTGTGTGGAGGTAACAAAGGAAGGCTGGGGCGATGAGTGAAGGGAAGGGGAGAGTATGGGGTGAGGGGAAAAGGCGTGAGTTACGTAGCGGGGTGTTGGGCAGGAGTGTGTGTGGGCACAGAAAACTCGTGCACCTTGTATTTTTGTGTGTTTGTTTTACCGTTGGCGTGGTAGGGAGGCGAGGTATGGTAGTAGTAGTAGTAGTAGTAGTAGCAGTAGTATTAACCTGTGTTGTGCCGTGTTTAAGTGTGAAGATGTAGACGCAGCAAGTATAATGTGACGCTACAAGGCGTGGGTCGCATTAGAGGGAGTGTAGTGGCGTGGGTTGAGTGCTGAGCTGCAGGTGTAAGTTACGTGTATGCATTAAGGCATGTGTGTGTCGGGGATATGATAAAACATACGAGGCTGTGATGTAAGTAGTGGAAATAAAACCGAAACTGGAAGAGGAAGAAGAGGAGGAGAAGGAGGAGAGGAGGAGGAGAAGGAGGAGGAGAAGGAGGAGGAGAAGGAGGAGGAGGAGGAGGAGGAGGAGGAGGAGGAGGAGGAGGAGGAGGAGGAGGAGGAGGAGGAGGAGGAGGTGACGGCGGCGGCGCGAGGGAGTGCATTTTTATTTTTGATCACTTTCCATTTTCTTTTCCTCTTGCTTCTTATTTTCATCCTTTCCTTCCGTCATTATCTGTTTTTCTTCTTTCCCATATCAATGATAATAATAATATTAATGATAATAATAATATAATGATAATAACAATTATAGTAATAATAGTGATAATTGAAATTATAATAAGTTGTAATGTTAATATTGGTAATAATTTGTATAATGATGATGATTATTGATATTAAATTATATTCTTATTGTTATTATTATTATCATTATGATTATTACTATTACTATTACTACTACAATTATTATTATCATTATTATTATTATAATTGTTTTTATCAGACAATTTAAAGGACGATAGGAGAGAGAGAGAGAGAGAGAGAGAGAGAGAGAGAGAGAGAGAGAGAGAGAGAGAGAGAGAGAGAGAGAGAGAGAGAGAGAGAGAGAGAGAGAGAGAGAGAGAGAGAGAGAGAGAGAGAGAGAGAGAGAGAGAGAAAAAAAAAGTCAATTTATGTATTAAAAGAACTTTAATCCCAATTATGTTGTTACCGCGAGTATAAATGTGTGTATGCGTATGTGTCTGTATCTGTACGTATGCGTAGGCATAGGTTGTGTGTGTGTGCGTGTGCGTGCGCGCGTGTGCTTGTGCGTGCGCGTGTGTGCATGCGTGTGCGTGTACGTGTGCATAGGCGTGCACGTGCGCGTTTGTATGTGTGTATGTGCGTGCGCGTGCGTGTGCGCGTGCGTGCGCGCGTGCGTGTGCATGGGCGGGCACGTGGGCGGGCACGTGGGCGGGCACGTGGGCGTGTGCGTGTGTGTGTGTGTGTGTGTGTGCGCGCTCGCGTGCGTGTGTGTGCCTGGGTCTACGTGTGTGCGTGCGTGTAGGATGGAACGTTAGTAAGTCTCGCCACGTAGTACCAGGTGCATCCTTCCCTTTGGGCGAGTCCTGTGTTCTGTTTGATGATGTGACGCACCGCTGCCATGCAAGACCAACACACTGCATCAACAATCACTCAAACTAAAACTCCACCGCCGGGAGGACTAATGCAAACATTTTAGTAACCACTGATTCCTGCGGCAACAAGACTTAGGATGCGACACAAACTCCTCAAGGAAGGTGATGGTTTGATGGTGATGTGAGGGAGTGGTGTTCGCGTTGACTGGTGTTCCAGGTCCAGGCAATGAATGACTGTAACTGTTTGCCTCGACAGATTGATCTTGAATCATGAATCAGTCAGCCATTCACTCTGACCTCCATTGTGAG
>JAPQNM010000026.1:3387789-3395289 GCA_029783475.1 Metacarcinus magister
AGAGAGAGAGAGAGAGAGAGAGTGAGAGAGAGAGAGAGAGAGAGGAGAGAGAGAGGAGGAGAGAGAGAGAGAGAGAGAGAGAGTGTGTCTACTTACTTATTCACCAATAACACACACACACACACACACACACACACACACACACACACACACACACACACACACACACACACACACCCACACACCGCAGCACCATCACTCCGCGGGGTTCACGTGGCTGCGACTTGGTGTGACGTAATGATTTTGGTCACAGTGTCCAGTCTGGCCGCTGAAAGCCTGAGAAGGAGCAGGGATGGGGCGAGGCGGGGCGGGGCGAGGCGAGGAGGAGGAGGAGGAGGAGGAGGGTGTTATGAAGACAGTTCCCAGAGAGCTCAGTGTCTTGATCCTCGGGGATCACAAGTTTGAAATAACTTGTCCATCGCTGCGAGGCTGAGCCGTTTTCTGTCCATCCTTCCCTCTATTTTTCTCTCTTCGTTCTCCTCATGCGCCAAGAGTATCCTTCTCCCTTTTTCTCTCCTTCCACCCAACACCGAAACAGCGGGAATATTTCACAGAGATTCTGGTGATGGGCCGGAGCAGAGGTACTCAACACACACACACACACACACACACACACACACACACACACCACACCCACCCACCCACCCACAGCACGCACGCACGCACGCACGCACGCACGCACGCACCCCCCCCCCACCCACCCACCCCCCCTCCACACACACACACACACACACACACACACACACACACACACACACACACACACACACACACACACACACACACATACACTCACTCACTCACTCACTCACTCACTCACTCACTCACTCACTCACTCACTCACTCACTCACTCACTCACTCACATGTTTAGAAAGAATATCACAGACTATTTTTCTTTTCTTATCTCTTTTGTTTTGATGTGTTTTACAGTATTCAGTATAATGGTCATTCATCTCTGAAAGGAAATGTATCTTGAGCGTAACATTGAAGGAGGTATGAAGAATTGTGAAATGAGTGGTGAAGGCACCTGGATACTTAGCGTTGTAAAGTGTTTACAGCCACAGCAAGATGGACTGATAACTGGTCACAATGAGGCTGATTATCCCCTTTCTGTACGTACAAAACAAGCTTGTTCCCTTCTAACGACCTGGAAGAACACCTTTGCCGTAATAGTTTATAAGAAAGGCAGCATCAAAGATCTGTGAGACAGTTTCAATTAAGTGAAGCATGTGTGAAGTGTGACACGAGTACTCTTAAGGCAGCTACTCAACACCAAGAATGAAGACGCACTCATTAAATATCTTTACAGTACAGTAGAATGCAGTGCCGCAAAGATAGAGGTTAGACCGTGCTGGCTACTGATGCCTTGGTCTGTGTTCGAGTCCTGGTCAATACGTCCTTACAGAAGAAATAAGCAGCAGAGTTAACTTGTTCCTCACCATCCATCTATCCATCCCTTCAGCCCACTCATACATTCGCCTCTATTCATCCCCGTTTTTAACTCTTTCCCGTCCCTGCTGCATCTCCTCCCAGCCCACCCGTTCCCCAAACACTCGTTTCAGCGGAGCGTGTCAACAGGATCGAGTGTTGCTTTGCTGACTGGAGAAACATTCGCCCGCTGCCCCATCTGCCGGTCCTTCCACTACGCCTCGCTGCTCTTCCTGGGTCAGACTTGCCCACCTGAGCCTCCCCCAATTACTCTGCCTTACTGCCTTCCCCTTCACTTGGTACTCGCCTGGTATTCACGGATGTTCACTTTTCACCTTCAACACAACGCATTCCATCCTCCGCTTTCAATCTTAGTTGTTTTGTTTTTACTCCTACGTTCGTGATTTGGCTTCAGACCTCCGCACAGTGTTTATTTTTTCTTCTTTGTTTCCCATGCACACCTAAATATGTCCTTTATTTTTGTTTTCCTTTCTTTCTTCTGTGGGAATTTGTTTAGTTTACCTCCTAGATATAATTACTGGATGTACAGCTACGTATTGGAGGATAAGAGAGGATCTACTCGAAGTATTTAAGTGTCACAAAGGTTTCAACAAGGGTGAATTAGACAGGATACTCAGGTTAGTACTCTAGAATCTAGATACAACGTGACTTAATGGTTTTAAGCTGCTTGAAACTAGATTCGAAAAGAAGATAGGAAGAAATTGTTTTTCGAATAGAGTGGTGGAGGAATAGAATAAACTTAGTGAGTATGTAGTTAGGGCGGATTTAATACAGAGTTTTAAGGGAAGAATTGACAAGTTTATGGATAGGGATGATCGGTGGACTTGGGTTGAGTTATATATTATACAAAAACTGCCTCGTGTGGGCTTGCTACCTTTTTGCAGCTCCTTTAAAGTTGCATGTTCTTATTGCTATGTTTCTCGTGTGTGTGTGTGTGTGTGTGTGTGTGTGTGTGTGTGTGTGTGTGTGTGTGTGTGTGTGTGTGAGCGAGTGCGTGTGCGGTGTGTGCGTGCGTGTGCGTGTGCGTGTGGGCGTGGGCGTGGGTGTGCGCGCGTGTGTGCGTGTGCGTGTGTGTGCGTGTGCGTGTGCGTGTGCGTGTGTGTGTGTGTCCATAGCATACACGTCGCATCCTGCTGCACATTTCACCATACCTTACATTCACACGTTTCAATGCTCAGTCTTTAAAAAGATGTATTGTCTCTCTTTATATTTTCACTTATTTTCCAAGTTGGTCAGGTGCATCGTCCCACGTCGCTCAGCCCGTCATCCGTGACCTTTCACCCTGCACTGGACTAACACTTCTCACCCCAGAACACAAGGGGCAAGAATGGGACTCTCACACGCGGGTTACTGGTAGTGTTCCCAAAGATTTTTCAGGTGCATTTTTCCCATAGCCGGCTGCAGGAAGGTGTTAGCAGCTGTATGCAGTGTAATATCTGTCCTGTACAGAAGGAAACTATGTAGTGACGCGGCTGTGTATTTATTTGTTTCTTTATGTTCATTTTGGTCTGTACTGTAGCGTGTAAAACTCTACAGACGCTTCCATGTTTTTTCTTCTTTCTTCCTCAGTGACATTTAAAAACACACGGCCATCAGCCTTGCCGCGTGTGTCCCCCTCTGACGACCCTCGTTTAATTAACTTCTCTGACAATATCCTCCCGTAATCCTCTCTCGCTTCCGTACGTAATTAAAAAAAAATATAAAGATAATAACTTCACCGTAATTTCTTCACTTTTCAATCTTTTATCTGGTTATTTTTTGTCATCTCCGGCACGACGCCCACATCCACCTCTTCCCCTCCCCCCCCCCACACACACCCCATGACTGTAAGCACGACCACCAGTCACGTGCCTCCCCATTAACAGTCACCAGTCACACTCATTCCCACATTAACAGTCATCAGTAACTTGCCTTCCCTACTAACAGTCACCAAACAGACTCATTACCACACAAACAGTCACAAGTCAACTGCAACTCTCCCATTCTCTCTCTCTCTCTCTCTCTCTCTCTCTCTCTCTCTCTCTCTCTCTCTCTCTCTCTCTCTCTCTCTCTCTCTCCTCTCTCTCTCTCTCTCTCTCTCTCTCTCCTTCTCTCTCTTTTTTCTCTCTCTCTCTCTCTCTCTCTCTCTCTCTCTCTCTCTCTCTCTCTCTCTCTCTCTCTCTCTCTCTCTCTCTCTCTCTCTCTCTCTCTCTCTCTCTCTCTCTCTCTCTCTCTCTCTCTCTCTCTCTCTCTCTCTCTCTCTCTCTCTCTCTCTCTCTCTCTCTCTCTCTCTCTCTCTCTCTCTCTCTCTCTCTCTCTCTCTCTCTCTCTCTCTCTCTCTCTCTCTCTCTCTCTCTCTCTCTCTCTCTCTCTCGCTCTCGCTCACACGCACACGCACACGCACACGCACACGCACACGCGCACGCACACGTTCACCAAGACTCAAAGGTATCGTTTCATCTCTCTCGTGTGTTTGCTTTTCTCTTTTCTCTTTAGTTTCCCCTCTTCTTCGCTTCCTTCCATATGTGTGCTTCCTTTCCCTCTTCTTGGTTCACTATTCATTCCTGACACACTTTTCTCCTACGCTTCCTCCCCCTTCTCCTCTTTTTATTTCCTTTATCTTGTAATTTACCATAACTCCTCCCTCCTCCTCCTCCTGCTGCTGCTCCTCCTACTGCTGCTGCTCCTCCTCCTCCTCCTCCTCCTCCTCCTCCTCCTCCTCTCCTCCTCCTCCTCCTCCTCCTCCTCCTCCTCCTCCTCCTCCTCCTCCGTCTCCTCCTCCTCCTCCGTCTCCTCCTCCTCCTCCTCCTCCTCCTCTGTTATAAGGGTTATACGCGGTGTGCCTCAGGGCTCAGTATTTGGCCCCATTCTTTTTCTAATAATTTTATGACAATGATATTGATGAAGGTCTCACCTGTAAGATATCAGAATTTGCTGACGATACGAAAATCACGGGTAGAGTAACTACAACCACCGAAAAAATGCAATCACGATCTAACCTCGATATCTTAGTCACTTGGTTAGAAAAGTGGCAAATGAAATTCAATGTTGATAAATGTAAAGTTTTGCATATCGGAAACAATAATCAATACACTAAATATACAATGAATGGCTCCGAACTTTCCAAGGTTAACCATGAAAAAGATTTTGGGTTAACTATTAGTAATGACTTTAAACCAGATAAACATTGTTCAGACGTTGTTAAGAAAGTTAACAAACTAGTCGGCTTCATCGGAAGAACTTTTGAATATAAATCTGAAAAAGTTATCCCTACACTGTTTAATGCACTTGTACGCCCTCATCTAGAATATTGCATTCAGTTCTGGTCACCATACAATAAAGAAGATGTTGATAAACTGGAGAGAATACAAAGAAAAATTACTAAAGGATCCCTAGATAGTGAAACAAGCCTTACGAAGAACGACTAAAGGAGCTGAAGTTATTCAGTTTATCCAAACGTAAGCTACGAGAGGACCTAATTCAGGTATTTAAAATTTTCCATGGTTTTGACAATATTAACATAAATGACTATGTAACTACCGATTTCACAAGCACCACTCGTAACAATGACTTCAAGATCATTGGTAACCGTTTTAGATCGAACGAAGGGAAGCACTTTTTCTTTATCAGAATCGTGAATATTTTGAATTTTCTCCCAGCACAAATAGTTAATAGTATCACAATTGAATCATTTGAGAAAAAACCTTCCAATGGGACAATATTATCGGATGTACAATGTTGCATGACTTGACGGAAGAGGATAGAGGAAAGAAAGATAAGCTGGTGCAACTCCAGCTCACCACACTGTCTCGCACCTTATTGTTGTGATTTATATGTTATATCGTATAATAATAATGTTACTATGTAAATGCCTCTACATGGCAATCATACGGCATCGCTACGCGGCACTCTCAACACGCTACCGCTTCGAGCCGCTGGCGGTCGAGACGTCGGGAGTGCTGGGCCCAGTGTTTCGCAAGATCCTGCAGGAGCTGGGTAAGCGGATAGCAGCAGAGACAGGAGACACACGGGAAACCTGCTGGCTGCGACAGAGGGTCAGCCTGGCTGTGGTGCGAGGCAATGCTGCTGCCATCACCAACCACCCCCAAGCACTAGACCTCGACGCTCCTTAGGCACACACACACATACACCCACATACACAAACACTCTACTTTTCCTTCCTCAGCAGGCTGAACGTCACAGCAACCTGCGGTGAGGCCGGGGCAGGCTGCCATCACCCTCAGTGATGCCATTGAAATAAATATTGGTGGAGACACACACACACCACACACACACACACACACACACACACAACACACATATGCTGTATTCAATTTTAGATTCCACTTTTTTTTCTTCTTTTTTCGTAGAGGCGACATCGCGTTCCTAGTTCGGTATTTCACGTGATGACAGACCGAAGTAATGTGGTTCAAATCTTCCCGCAGAAAGAAATGTTGAAGTTCCTGTTTAGTTATGAGGTTGACGGTCCGTGAATCTCCATCAGCTGCTTCATATTAATTACCCTTCCACCCTTTCACGTGATAGAGAACACCGTTTACCATAAGCCAAATCCTTCCTCCTCGGCTGCCTTACCTCTATCACGGCGCCTCCTTATCTCCTTCTCCTTCAGTATATCCCTTTCTCGACCTCTTATCTCCTTCCCAGCATCACTTATCCTTTCCAAACCTTTCTCCACTGTTGTCCAGCACTTGCTCTCTCTCGCCCATCCTATCCCCTTTCATCTCTTTCATCTCTTCTTCCTCCCTCCCTCTTTCTGTCATCCACTCCCCGGCCTTCCCTCCTTCCCTCCCTCCTTCCTCTCGGTTATTTCCCACCAAATCTATAGCTCCAAGGTCTCTTTCCACTTTTGCGTCTCTTTTGTGACTCTCGTATCCCTCACATCGGCTCCTCTTCTCATTGCTGTCCATCTCTGAGTCTCACTCTTCTTTCTTTCCTCGGTTTTTTTCCTCACATTTCCTCCATTTGCTTCCTGTCCAGGCCATGCATCATGACGGGACGCTCGCGAGGACAACGTAGCCTCTTCTTCTTTTTCTTCTTTTTTTCTTCTTCGTTTTCTCTTTCCTTTTCTTTGTCTTTGTCATTGTCTTTGTCTTCTTTTCTTCTTATTTTTCCTCTTCTTTTTCTTCTTCTTTTTCTTCTGTTTTGCTTCTTTTTATCTTCTTCTTTTCCTTCTTCTTTTTCTTAAAACTTTGGATATTTTTTCTAACACGTAAGTCACTTGATTTTCGTTGTTGTGATTGACCCGCTCGCTGTCTGCCTCGCTGCACATATGATCGAAGGTTCTGGCGCCACAACAACATGTAAACTTACTAATTGTATCTATAGGAAAAGCCATTCTTATGATCGCAGGGAAAATAGTGCATTTGATAAAATAAAAAAATAAAATGATAATACTGCCTCTATGAAAAATGGAAATGTTTCATAGTTTGTTTGGATTTAGTTGATCATTATCACACTGGTCGGCACGAATAGCTTCCTGTAAAGTCATTCAATATTATTCGTCTTTTTTCCATGCCTCGTTTCCTGTATCAGTTCCAAAGGAGGCATGCAACACAGCAGGATGGATCGGAGGTGAATGATATACCTCAACTTGGTGTCCAGAATGAGCTGCAGAAACTACGTCTGTGTTGGAGACAGTATCCATCGGTGTAAAGGAACACACCAGACTAGGTTATACGCCGCGAACACTGCTCCATCGTACTGCTGCACTCATTACCAGGAAAAAAAGTATTACCTCGCCGAACAATTCAGTCAGAAATTTAGTTTATGGCAAGATGCATTCAGCAGTAAGCATCCATTGACTGAGGATGAAAAGTCATCATATAACGTGTACTTTCACCATCAAACCACTCGCCTTGACAGTGATTATCACGGCAGACATTACCACCCAAGCCACTCACTCGTGCCTTCAGGATCGCTTCCACGGAATGACTCACACGGTAAAACACGCCACCAGTGCGGACTGTAATAACGGACTGTAATAATGAACTGTAATAACCTTTTCAATGCAAGTCAGATGTCATCTTGGTGTATCGTAAACCTTCTTCAAA
>JAPQNM010000026.1:3402789-3405289 GCA_029783475.1 Metacarcinus magister
GATCTTTTTCACTCAAAGGGAAGTTTTGTTCTGATCTTTTTCACTCAAAGGGATATCAATATGCTGCATAGTGCTATATGTTTTCTATCTTTCTTGCGACGCACCATGTTGTAGTTATGGTACCACTACTGCACACTAGTAGGCTACGTGGTCAGCCAATCCCAGCACACTGTTCTAGTCAAGCCTTGACTGGCCAAACACCGCTGTGTGGACAACACTACAACTGTGTCTGGCAGACACAGTATGCTCGTGTGGACGGTGCTTAACCATAGCTAGCCACATTGTTACTCCTGCTTAGTTACGCCATGAGCTCCGCTAACGTCAGGGTGTTAGTTTACTGTAATACAGAGAACTAAAAGTAATTCATGGTATAGATTAAAACTCCAGACTATTATATTCTTCAGATGTAGATCTGCTTTTTATTATACATTCAGTGTACGAATTATCTGGAAAACTATTACGTGGTTAGTTGTGGTAGATGCTTTAGGGAATCGTGGTACAAATGCAAACACCAAATGTATGTATACAAGCTTACATTTATATCCAGAGTTCATTTTATACGCTATGTTCCCGCTTTTAATATATTCTGCTCTATAATAAATATTCCACAAGAAATTTATTTAAAAATACCTCTAAAAGTCTCCGGAGAACAACGCCGAGCATTGTGCAAAAGGAAAAAAAAATAAAAAAAAATAAATACTTTAAATATATTTGGGGGAGCCTCTCGGACTCTGACAACACTGGCGCTCATCAACCGGCAACATTACCAATCAAGGAGTCTAATACACCTCGTTTCAACACCAACAACGGACGCCGTAGTAATGCAGGCGGGTTTGAAGGGGCGCCAGGCGGGTTTGAAGGGGCGCCAGGCGGGTTTGAAGGGGCGCCACCGTCGGAGTCTGCAGGACGGGACCATCAATAGGAGTGATTTTGGGCAAAGTATGACAAAAACTAGGTAGATATTAGAAAAACTTCAAATACTAAATATCTGAACTTTATAAACCGAGTACTACAAACACCTGGAAATTTTTAAACATCTAACGAGTGCTATACAAATTTACTACTTAAATCACGCATTAGAAATGACCTCACCTGTTAATATTGAATGGAAGTTATGTACGCCTTTTAGTAACTTTTGGTGCCTCGCGTACTACCGCAGCAAAGTTCTGTATCCTTGATGTGTTCAGAGCTACGGTGGACACTGAAAAAAATAAATAAAAACTAAGATAAATAAAAACTAAGACAAATCAGGTTCATTGTAATGGGTAAAGATGATTTGGCAGAAACTATGGTTGTATCAGAGGAACCAAGGGTATAATTGGCTGACTTGTTACGACAGGAGCAAGAACTAAATTTCTGGCGATTCATGATACAAATAAAATAAATCCACTAATTCCACACTTTAATGTGTTAATGGATAGAAAAAAAAAAAAAGTACACATATAAAATTAACCACCTGACAAAGCCCACCGACTAGTCGCTCCACCCACGATGACTTGCCTGTTCTGCACTTATCCATCTTTAACGCTTAATATTGTGAAATTGGCCTCAACCGATTGAACCTCGTTGATATACACCAAGAACTAGAACACCAATCAATCAGCGACACGACTTGAACCCCAACTTTCATTCAGAATAATAAATATTGCATTTATGTCTCATTAAATTAAGATCAGACTTTGTTCATGTAATACAACGCGTAAAGTTACAGAGCACTCAAGTAAAACGGATCTTTAACAAAAAGTTGTGGTGAGCAGTGAGGTCTGGCAAGGATCGACGGGAGGAGTCCGGCAGCAGCAGTCGACGCGAGACTACTGGTTAACACGTGCACGCACACCACAATGGGGAAGTAGAAAAAACTAACCGATACCACAAACACCATAGCAATTCAGTCTATGCATGAAGGCATGAAAGCATGACATTGAATTAGTCACTTAACATTAGAAACTCAAACAATCTGGAAATGTTAAACTACCGCATTGATTCAACCCGAAGCTAACACCTTAACCACGTCCTACTAATAGTTCCAATGTTCCTCCACAACACTTAGCCACACCCAGGATAGCTTGTGTCAACCATTCACACCACATTGACCTTGTAAGCAACAGCCAAAAACAAAAGTTATGGAAAAATAACCAGAAGGCACCTAAACTAGCCTTCCCCACCTGCCACTTTGCCGAGACTCAAATTTTCGTTGCAACATCAGTCCATCTCTCCGATCCAAGGTCGGGGAGGTAGCGACGGCCTTGTCCTTCCTTGCGGCTGGCCGGTGTCATTGTAGCTGTTGGCCAAGTTTTATACATTAAATGGAATCAAATACGTTGCTCTTCAAATTTGTATCGTCCAAAACATATATAACCTTCACAACTAACTCAATTATACACTATCATTTCAATGGTCAACGGCAACTAGTAACTATATGAAAACACTAACACCTTATCTGAACAACGCGCGGAGACTGAATGCTACAAGCCACGAGAGTGAAGAAAGCAAGAAGAAT